>CM075870.1:34450222-34685222 GCA_038021265.1 Cyprinella venusta | reverse complement strand
TAATTTAACACTGGGAATTTTGCTGTGGGGTGTTAATGTGTACATGTTAGGTGCTAATATGTACATTTTAGGTGCTATTATGTCCATTTTAGGTCCTAATATGTACATTTTTGGTGCTATTATGTCCATTTTAGGTCCTAATATGTACATTTTAGGTGCTATTATGTCCATTTTAGGTCCTAATATGTACATTTTAGATGTTAATATGTACATTACAGGTGTTAATATGTACATTTTAGGAGTTAATATGTACATTTTAGGTGTTAATATGTACATTTTAAGGGCAAATATGTACCATTAAGGTACAAAAGTGTACCTTTTGAAAAGGTACAGCCCCAGTGACAGCTTTTGTACCTTTTTTTCTGGGAGAGTACAGGGCTGTTAATTTTAATTTTTTTCATTCAGAATCTTGCAAAAAAAAAAAAAAAACCGCAGCACGTGTTGCGCACTAGAACTAGCACAGCAGATCTGTTGATTCACACTTTTCTACTTGTATGCTACCTTTCGGTCATTTCTATTTGGGTAGAACATGAACTCATAAATATATTTCTGTATTAATTTTAATATATCTAAGCTGTTCCAGTTTCTGGAAACTGAGGCAGGAGTCCAAAAAAAAAGATGGACAGTAGCTGTGGGTCTGTGAATGGAGGCGTGATTTGGGACGAGGCCAGACAGCAGGATTAGTCGACTGTGATTATCTAACCTTGACCACTGTTGTGAGCATTATCTGACATGCAATTTGATTCTCTCTCCTTGTACTACTCAACCTTTTTTTCTTTTCACAAGAAATTGCAATATTCGTGTTATTCAGAGGTTGCTCTATAGATACTCTACCGTTCAAAAGATTTTTTTATTAAATTAAAGGGATGGTTTACTGCTTTTTTTCATTGCATGATTTTGTTTATGGGGTGCAATATAACATTTATACATCTATCCAAACTATCCTCTCACTTAGGTTTTTATTATCAATAAGCTACACATGTTACATTACATAGTGCATGAATAATCATGTATCAATACCTGAATTAATAGTTACTTTACTATGAACTAATGATGAGTAAAGACATGTACGAATGAGGAACTAACTTTAACTACAACATGAATTCCTGCATGAATATACCATCTTAAAGGAGTAGTTCACTTTTTAAAAAAAAAAAAAGTTTGCTGATAATTTACTCACCCCCATGTCATCCACGATTTCCATGTCTTTCTTTCTTCAGTCGAAAAGAAATTAAGGTTTTTGATGAAAACATTCCAGGATTTTCTCCATATAATGGACTTCAATGGGGTCCAAACGGTTCAAAGTCCAAATGAGAGTTTCAGTGCAGTTCTCTCCTGTTCGAACTCGTTCATCAAAACGAACGATTCTTTTTTTGAGTCATTTCATTCATTCAACGAACGAAATGAATGAATTGACTCAAAAAAAGATCCGTTCATTTTGTTGAGCGAGTTCTTACTGGAGAGTCACAGAACAGAGCAAGGCGACCATTTGTGCTTATAAAACTTAAGCTTTTTTATTTATTGTTGAAATCGCCGTTCATTTCGCTTGATAAGACCCTTATTCAGCGTCTTTAATCATTTAAAGCCCTTTGAAGCTGTACTGAAACTCTCATTTGGACCTTGATCCGTTTGGACCCCATTGAAGTCCATTATATGGAGAAAATCCTGGAATGTTTTCATCAAAAACCTTAATTTCTTTTCGAATGAAAAAAGAAAGACATGGACATCTTGGATGACAAGGGGGTGAGTAAATCATCAGCAAAAGTTTTTTTGCACACTAAAGTTCAATAGTTTGTCTGAGTAAAAGTAATTCTCGACTTGTGTTTGTGTGCCAGCTAGTGATGATGACTTCATTGGAGGCTGTCTGAACATGAATGGGGAAATGGTGAACCCTAAATTGTAACCATATTGCAGACTCAACCAAACCCACATAGAAATCACCTCATCATCTCCTCCTTTGTTTTGGGGTTGCATTTGGGTTCTCTCGCACTCGGTTGCTGTGTGTTGATGAACAACTCCCTCCTCTCCTGTACCTATCTCACACTTTCCATCTGTCTGGCCATAAATGATTCAAGCTAACACAGCCATCAGCAGCAGCTATTTAAGTTCAGCCAATGACTCAAGATAGACCAGCAGTAAGCAGGGCAAAGTTTGACTAGTACTTACATTTTTGATTTAAGTAAGAGACCATGTGTGCTCTGCCAATGAAAATGCCACACATTTACTGACTATTGCTCAGTACGATTCTCTTGAAACTTGCTCTGCCGTGACTTTCTCGATCATCTCTCCTTCAGATCAACTAGTTCATGCTAACGTGTGCGCCTCTCATGGAAAAACTGAGAAGCAACTCATGTGGTTCGGCTTGATTTCACCCTATATGTCCACTCTAAAAAAATGCTGGGTTGTTTTAACCCAATTTTGGGTCAAATATGGACAAACTCAAACATTGCGTTAAAAATGTCATTTAAAAATGTAACCCAATGGCTGGGTTTGTCCATATTTGACCCAAAATTGGGTTAAAACAACCTAGCATTTTTTTAGAGTGTAACAAACTGAAAATATTGTAAACGTTTTTCATCATATACTATTCTTGTCCACTCAGTGTACTCTTGATTATTAAGTTTTCCAGCCACATCTATTCCTTTTAATATGTTAATCCTTGATAATGTTTGGCTACCATCTTGTTTTTTTTTTTCCTGATTCACATATACTGCAATTCAAAATCAAAATTTCAGATTCCCATTTTGCAAAAGTGCAAATGAACGGCACTTAAAGTTGAACGTCCAGCTTGAAAACTGTGGAAATCCCAAACTAGCTTTGTTTAGTCTCTGCATTTTCGCTTCCAGATTTGTTTTTGTTGACTATTGATCACCTGCAAAGCTGCACTCTAAACAATGATGTGTTGTTTGAACCCAAATTTGGGACAAATATGGACAAACCCAAATGTTGAGTTGAAAATGTAATTTCAAATTTTAACCCAACTTCAACTTTCACTTTCAACTTTACATTTTATAATTTCATTTTTAACCCAACATTTGGGTTTGTCCATATTTGACCCAAATTTGGGTTGAAACAACCCAGCATTTTTTAGAATGCAGCACTCTAAATAATGCTGAGTTGTTTTAACCCAAATTTGGGTAACCCCAAATGTTGGGTTGTAAATGTAATTTAAAATTTTAACCCAACTTTCACTTTCAACTTTACATTTTTTAACTGTATTTTTAAGCCAACATTTGGGTTTATGCATATTTGACCCAAATTTGGGTTTAAACAACCCAGCAATTTTTTGGGTTTAAACAACCCAGCAACAACCCAGCAATTTTTAGAGTGTAATGGAAACCTTACACTCAAAACAATGCTGGGTTGTTTGAACCCAAATTTAGGTAAAATATGGACAAACCCAAATGTTGGGTTAAAAATGAAATTTCAAATTTTAACCCAAATTCAACTTTCACTTTCAACTTTACAATTTTTAATTGCATTTTTAACCCAACGTTTGGGTTTGTCCATATTTGACCCAAATTTGGGTTGAAACAACCCAGCATTTTTTTAGACTGCAAGGTTTCCATTACACTCTAAATAATGCTGGGTTGTTTTAACCCAAATTTGGGTCAAATATGGGCAACCCCCAATGTTGGGTTGAAAATGTAATTTAAAATTTTAACCCAACTTTCACTTTCAACTTTACATTTTTTAATTGAATTTTTTAAGCCAACATTTGGGTTTGTCCATATTTTACTTAAATTTGGGTTTAAACAACCCAACAATTTTTTGGGGTTCAAACAACCCAGCAACAACCCAGCAATTTTTAGAGTGTAATGGAAACCTTTCACTCTAAACAATGCTGGGTTGTTTTAACCCAAATTTGGGTCAAATATGGACAAACCCAAATGTTAACCCAACTTCAACTTTCACCTTCAACTTTACATTTTTAAATTACATTTTCAACCCAACATTTGGGGTTGTCCATATTTGACCCAAATTTGGGTTGAAACAACCCAGCATTTTTTAGACTGCAAAGTTTCCATTACACTCTAAATAAATCTGGGTTGTTTTAACCCAAATTTGGGTCAAATATGGACAACCCCAAATGTTGGGTTGAAAATGTATTTTAAAATTTTAACCCAACTTTCACTTTCAACTTTACATTTTTTAATTGCATTTTTTAAGCCAACATTTGGGTTTGTCCATATTTTACCCAAATTTGGGTTTAAACAACCCAACAATTTTTTGGGGTTCAAACAACCCAGCAACAACCCAGCAATTTTTATAGTGTAATGGAAACCTTACACTCAAAACAATGCTGGGTTGTTTGAACCCAAATTTAGGTAAAATATGGACAAACCCAAATGTTGGGTTAAAAATGAAATTTCAAATTTTAACCCAAATTCAACTTTCACTTTCAACTTTACATTTTTTAATTGCATTTTTAACCCAACGATTGGGTTTGTCCATATTTGACCCAAATTTGGGTTGAAACAACCCAGCATTTTTTTAGACTGCAAGGTTTCCATTACACTCTAAATAATGCTGAGTTGTTTTAACCCAAATTTGGGTCAAATATTGGCAACCCCCAATGTTGGGTTGAAAATGTAATTTAAAATTTTAACCCAACTTTCACTTTCAACTTTACATTTTTTAATTGCATTTTTTAAGCCAACATTTGGGTTTGTCCATATTTTACTTAAATTTGGGTTTAAACAACCCAACAATTTTTTGGGGTTCAAACAACCCAGCAACAACCCAGCAATTTTTAGAGTGTAATGGAAACCTTTCACTCTAAACAATGCTGGGTTGTTTTAACCCAAATTTGGGTCAAATATGGACAAACCCAAATGTTAACCCAACTTCAACTTTCACCTTCAACTTTACATTTTTAAATTACATTTTCAACCCAACATTTGGGGTTGTCCATATTTGACCCAAATTTGGGTTGAAACAACCCAGCATTTTTTAGACTGCAAAGTTTCCATTACACTCTAAATAAATCTGGGTTGTTTTAACCCAAATTTGGGTCAAATATGGACAACCCCAAATGTTGGGTTGAAAATGTATTTTAAAATTTTAACCCAACTTTCACTTTCAACTTTACATTTTTTAATTGCATTTTTTAAGCCAACATTTGGGTTTGTCCATATTTTACCCAAATTTGGGTTTAAACAACCCAACAATTTTTTGGGGTTCAAACAACCCAGCAACAACCCAGCAATTTTTATAGTGTAATGGAAACCTTACACTCAAAACAATGCTGGGTTGTTTGAACCCAAATTTAGGTAAAATATGGACAAACCCAAATGTTGGGTTAAAAATGAAATTTCAAATTTTAACCCAAATTCAACTTTCACTTTCAACTTTACATTTTTTAATTGCATTTTTAACCCAACGTTTGGGTTTGTCCATATTTGACCCAAATTTGGGTTGAAACAACCCAGCATTTTTTTAGACTGTAAGGTTTCCATTACACTCTAAATAATGCTGAGTTGTTTTAACCCAAATTTGGGTCAAATATGGGCAACCCCCAATGTTGGGTTGAAAATGTAATTTAAAATTTTAACCCAACTTTCACTTTCAACTTTACATTTTTTAATTGCATTTTCAACCCAACATTTGAGTTTGTCCGTATTTGACCCAAATTTGGGTTTAAACAACCCAGCAATTTTTGGGGTTTAAACAACCCAGCAACAACCCAGCAATTTTTAGAGTGTAATGGAAACCTTGCACTCTAAACAATGCTGGGTTGTTTGAAACCAAATTTGGGTAAAATGTGGACAAACCCAAATGTTGGGTTGAAAATGTCATTTAAAATTTTAACCCAACTTCAACTTTCGCTTTCAACTTTACATTTTTTTAAATTGCATTTTTAACCCAACATTTGGGTTTGTCCATATTTCACCCAAATTTGGGTTGAAACAACCCAGCATTTTTTAGACTGCAAGGTTTCCATTACACTCTAAATAATGCTGGGTTGTTTTAACCCAAATTTGGGTCAAATATGGGCAACCCCAAATGTTGGGTTGAAAATGTAATTTAAAATTTTAACCCAACTTTCACTTTCAACTTTACATTTTTTAATTGATTTTTTTAAGCCAACATTTGGGTTTGTCCATATTTTACCCAAATTTGGGTTGAAAGAACCCAGCATTATTTAGAGTGTACCAGCTTTTCTTTTCTTATACGGGTTCCTTATGTAATTTTCTGAGATATAAAGAAGGTCTGCCATAAGGAACAGCACCTGTAATTCACATAATAATGGGTTTAAGGTTGATATGATATTTAGAATTGATGGTGATCAAATCAAATTTATTCAAAATGATTTATTCATTTATTTATAAAAGCTTCTGTCTGCCCCAGTTGTTCATGAAGGTTACCAGTACTGGTAATAGGGCTGGGAATTAAAAATTACATTTGATTACAATTTCTGCATCTGAACTTTGTACAATTATAACTGATTTGTGCAATACTAATTTGTTTATTCATTCTTATTTTATTACTGTTTACTTGTCTTTAATAATGTTTGATATTTATATTAGTTAGTTCACTGGTTTGATGTGGTATTTTGTGTTAAAACCATTGGAAAAGTGTTCTTTAGGCTGCTGATTTTTCATAAATATCATCTGCAACAAAATGTTTTGCCAAATGACACAGAATAAATATGTTTTGATATAAATGTTGTTGTTTTTTTACCTTACTGGAATGAGTCGAAACTGGCCAATCCAACCCTACTGGTAACTGAGATGAAAATGCACTTTTTGTCAATCTTTTTGTCACTTTTAGTCTAACTTTGCTCTTGTTGTCTTTCAGACTGCTCTGCGGAGGAGAGGCAGTAGAGAAACTTTCAAAGATAAGAAGTCTTTAACTCAGGTGTGTACAAACAAACACAGAAATCAATTCACATGCCTTATACAGAACAACTCAACACAACACAAATCTAAACCACCACCAAAAACAGCCCGATAAACTCTGAAACATTTTTATTGGAAATATTTTGCCCCTTAAAAATAAATTATTTAGATGCTTTTATTTATATATCCATTTGATTTATTCACTAAAGTAGGCCTACAATTTGTACCTGTTTATTGCTACTAAGTTCCATATATTTAATTTCATAAATTGTTCAAACTAATTGTTTTTGTAAATTGAAATAAAGCTGAAATGAAATAATATTAGATAGAAAAACTTAAAATAAAAAAGCTTTGTTTATTTACTAAATTACTAAAACTGAAATAAAAATGAATTAAAGTTAAAGGAGTAGTTCAATTTAAAAAAACAAAACAAAACTTTTGCTGATAATTTACTCACCCCCTTGTCATCCAAGATGTCCATGTCTTTCTTTCTTCAGTCGAAAAGAAATTAAGATTGATGAAAACATTCCAGGATTTTTCTCCATATAATGGACTTCAATGGGGTCCAAACGGTTCAAGGTCCAAATGAGAGTTTCAGTACAAACTGCAAACTGTTCAAAGGGCTTTAAACGATTCCAGATGATGAATAATTGTCTTATCAAGCAAAACGATCGCTCATTTAATAAATAAATGTTAAAGTTTTATAAGCTCAAATGGTCGCCTTGCTCTGTTCTGTGACTCTACTGTTCGAACTCATTCATCAAAATGAACAAATCTTTTTCCGAGTCAATTCGTTCGTTACGTTCGTTGAATGAACCAAATGACTCGGAAAAAGATTCATTTTGATAAATGAGTTTGAACAGGAGAGTCACTCCAGGATTTTTCTCCATATAATGGACTTCAATGGGAACTAAACAGTTCAAGGTTCAATTGAGAGTTTCAGTGCAAACTGCAAACTGTTCAAAGGGCTTTAATCTATTCCAGACGATGAATAAGGGTCTCATCAAGCAAAACGATCACTCATTTAAAAAGTAAATACAAAAGTTTAAGTTTTATAAGCACAAATGCTCGGCTTGCTCTGTTCTCTGATGCGCGTTCGTGACTCTCCTGTTCGAACTCGTTCATTAAAATGAACAAATCTTTTTCCGAGTCAATTCGTTCGTTTCGTTCGTTGACTGAACCAAATGACTCAGAAAAAGATTTTGTCTTTTGAACCTTAAACCGTTTGGACTCCATTGAAGTCCATTATATGGAGAAAAATCCTGGAATGTTTTCATCAAAAACCTTAATTTCTTTTCGACTGACGAAAGAAAGACACGGACATCTTGGATGACATGGGGGCGAGTAAATTACCAGCAAATGTTTTTTAATAAGCGAACTACTCCTTTAAACAGTTACATTTCGACTCGATTGGTATTGCCTTGCACATTCGCATATTTCTTACTTTTCAGGAGGACAGTGCAGATCTGCGCTGTCAGCTACAGTTTGCCAAGGAGGAATCGGCCCTCATGCGTAAAAAGATGGCGAAAATCGGCCGTGAGAAAGATGAACTGGAACAGGAATTGCAGAAGTACAAATCAGTGTACGGCGACGTGGACAGCCCTTTGCCCCTGGCGGAGGTGTCCGGTGGAGGACCCCACACCACCCGGGAAGCCGAGTTACGGTTACGGCTCAAACTGGTCGAGGAGGAAGCCAACATCCTCGGGAGGAAGATTGTAGAGCTGGAGGTCGAAAACCGTGGCCTCAGGGCGGAAAACGAAGACCTGCGCTGCCAATACGAGAGGGATTGCTTTGGGCGCGAACCCTTCTCTAGTGTCCCTACCTCACCGTACGGCGGCGACGCCCTGGAATCCGCGAGCGAATTGCGACGGCACTTGCAGTTTGTCGAAGAGGAGGCGGAGCTGCTGCGTCGCTCCATTTCTGAGATCGAGGACCACAACAAGCAACTGACATCCGAGCTCAACCGCTTCAAATTCGGGCCTAGCCAAGCCGACCGGGAGTCCGAAGGAGCTGAGGGTGGAGGCGCGATCAAACCTGGGAATGGTTTTTCGGGAGCAGGGACACTCCAGGAGGAGCTGAAAGCCGCTAGACTCCAAGTCAACGAGCTAAGCGGGAAGGTCATGAAGCTTCAGTACGAGAACCGGGTGCTAATATCGAATATGCAGCGCTGTGACCTGGCGGCACACTTGGGAATGCGCACCAGTAGCCCTGATGTGGACAGTGATCCCGGGCGAAGGGAAACCGACGAGGACGAGACTGCCAGGCTTCTCCTGCTCCATCCCAAACGTGAGGGTCCAGTTGGCGGCGAGAGTGACTCGGATGACTTGTTTGAGAAGACGGCCACCTCTGGATTCGCCAGTGGCGAGAAACCCTCGGATACCGGTGAGCTGGGAGCGGCCGAGTTGGCCCAGCGGAGACGGGAAGACCGAGAGACGCTCAACAACGTCAGACGTGAAGCCGAACGGCTCGGAAAAACAGTGGAGCGCCTCATCACGGATACGGACAGTCTGATCCGCGAAGGTGGTCTGGTCGTCCTTGCGGAGGGTTCAGAGTTCAGGGGCGATGGAGACTCGAAACCCGACTCTCAGGTGCTGGATTCGGTCAACACCCGCATGAGGGCTTTCCGAACAGAACTCCAGCAATTCATGGACAAAGTGGACCACCTAGGGGAGGGTCTACGGGATCGCGTCGATGACCTTTCCCCCATGCCCAACCTCACGGAATCTAGCAGCTTCCTTTCCACTGTTACCTCCATGTCAAGAGACTCGCCCATCGGCACTCTGGGAAGGGATCTGGTGACGGACTTCCAGGTAGGATATGTGTAACCCGACCCTTCATCTTTGTGATCACGTGACATGGCAACTTCCTTTTTCCTTTGCTGCTTCCTCATTTGAAAGTCCCTGTGAGAATTGCACACACCTTTACCGTATTTTCCGCACTATAAAACACTTAAAAGTCTTTAATTTTTTTAAAAATGACAGTGCGCCTTATAATCCGGTGCGTCTTATATATGGATCAATTGGTTAATTGACCCTTCGCTAAGCCCCGCCCTCCCTAGTTACTGTTGCTACGCCTGTCAAGCTTTCGCGGCTGGCCCATCTATTATAGTGTGGATGCACGCGGTGTCAGACATTCCCAATGAGATAATTAGTAATTTTCGGCGAACAAGTGAAACATCTGAGAGAGGAAGACAAAAGGGACTACAGTATGCATTCGAGGGATATATTCACGACATTATATGCAATCGATTAGAGAATAATTTCTTAAAAATTAAAGTTAAAGCCCCAGCGCGAGCAGCAGCGCCTCATACGCTGACCGTTCAAATGGGAAACACAAATTGAGGAACAGCTATGTTCATACACAGCAGGGTATGTGAAAATAATCTTAATAATTATAAATCAAACAGCTTATCACTTATTCGCTTATATTAACACTAATACCGGGAGAGCCGCGATCGGATTGGGTTAAGTTAGTTAGTAGGGGTAACGTTAGTAGGATGTCGATTAACAAAATGCTGAAATATATTTTAAAGTATGTCAGTGAGCCTTTGTCTCGTCTCTTTAATCGTCTTATTTTAAGTTATATCATTATGACCAAAGAACCGTCAATATTTCAAAGCAAATATGTGTTTTTGTTAAGCATGTCGACATTTACCAGAATGGGTCTCGCACATCATAGATGCTAGATCACGCCAATCATTTCTCCCCTTGGCTTTTAGATTTTCTGGGAGGAAAACAATTCCTCTCCCCCGTCCAAACTTTTAGTATCCCGGTATCAGATTTGCACACAATCCATACGCACAATGCTTCAGCATGTTCCCTCGTTCGAAAGCTTGCCAGACCTCCTGCGCATAGTTACGGTTGCTAAGACACGATTGGCCAGTGGTGGTTTTCGGGCGTGGCTTAGCGAAGGGTCAATTGAATCGCGCTTTTAGTCTTCCCATTTTCTTGCTAAAGAAAACAGTTTTACTCAAATTCATCGAAATGGATTTATAGCGTTTTGGAACCAAACTCTTCATATGCAGCATAGGGTTCTTTACTCAACTCCAAAGGACATTTTATGCTAAAAAAGGTTCAATAATGACAAGAAAGAACACCTTTGGCACAAAGGTTCTTTAAAGGCTATTATTCGTTCATATAATACATTATTATGCACCATTTTGTAGTATGTAATTAAATTATTGTTTATTAAACTGTTAATATCACATTTTAATCATGCTGATTTTTGGAGGATAAAAACTGAAATGGCACTCTTCGTGTGACATTGATTAATTACATTTTTAACCCCCATATCTTGAATTTTGTGATCATTCACACTCAATTCATTTTAGGGGTTCCAAATACGTAGCGCTTTAGAACCTTTTAAGGTCCTTTATAGAACCTTTTCTTCTAAGAGTGCAGTATCTTATGGGCCTTATAATCTGGTGCGCCCTATATATGAAAAATGTTATAAAATAGGTCATTCATTGAAGGTGCGCCTTATAATCCGGTGCGCCTTATAGTGTGGAAAATACGGTATATTGAATCTGCATCTTCATGTCCATACACCGCCGGTCATGAATGCATCACAAAGGAAGCTATTCGACTAACTTTGGCTGGCATGATTCGTAAACTCATTATTTATGTGAGGTAAAAAGAAATGTTAACACTAGAAGTGCCAGAATTTCAAAACTACAAACGGCCATTTTGACCGTTAGATTCAAAACAGTGTTTATTTCGTTGACAAATAATTTTCGTAATTATTTTCGTCAACCACATTTTTTAACTAAATAAGAACTAGGTTTGAATTACAAAAACGTTATCCTATAGATAATGTAAGTATTGTAGATAACTGTAGTCCAGTTTTATTTGCTTATTTCTGGTCAACAACTAATGTAGAAATTATTATATAGCAAACACCGCTACAGAGGTGACCGGATGGACCTTTCTGTTGTTAGTTAAGAGAGACCATGATCAACCGCGGGATATTAAAAAAAAATACCGCAAAATTCAGTGCGGTCAATATGACGGTCTATGGCCGAAATAGGTAAATATGTTCATTTTTTCTTTTGTTTTGCCTTACGTTTGTGTAACTTAATTTATATGAAAAGCATTTTAAATGAAAACACAGGCAATTTTAGGAAAAGTCAGGTACCAGCAGGATTTTATTATTTTTTTCAACAAAGTTATTGTAGATATAAAATTCAAAATGGTCAAAATGACCATTATGGCCGTTCTAGTGTTAAAGGAGTCGTTCACTCGTTCACAAGGAGACGTTCATAATTTACTCACCCCCATGTCATCCAAGATGTTCATTTCTTTCTTTCTTCAGTCGAAAAGAAATTAAGGTTTTTGATGAATTTTTCTCCATTTAATGGACTTCAATGGGAACCAAACGGTTCAAGGTCATAAAGACAGTTTCAGTGCAAACTGCAAACTGTTCAAAGGGCTTTAAATGATTCCAGACGATGAATAAAGGTCTTATCAAGCGAAACAATTGCTCATTTAAAAACAAACAAACAAAATTTAAGTTTTATAAGCTCAAATGCTCGCCTTGCTCTGTTCTGTGATGCGCGTTCGTGACTCTCCTGTTCGAACTCGTTCATCAAAATGAACAAATCTTTTTCCGAGTCAATTCGTTCGTTTCGTTCGTTGAATTAACCAAATGACTCGGAAAAAGATTTGTTCATTTTGAAGAACGAGTTCGAACAGAAGAGTCACAAACGTGCGTCACAGAACAGAGCAAGGCGAGCATTTGAGCTTATAAAACTTAAACTTTGTTATTTATTTATTAAATGACGGATCGTTTAGCTTGATAAGACCCTTATTCATCGTCTGGAATCGTTTAAAGCCCTTTGAACAGTTTGCACTGAAACAGTCTTTTGGACCTTGAGCCGTTTGGTTCCCAATGAAGTCCATTATATGGAGAAAAGTGCTGGAATGTTTTCATCAAAAACATCAGAGTATTGGATCAGTCCGTTGTCTTAAAGTGACAGCAGCCTAATATTCCTGATGTCTGTTTTTAATGCTAATCAAACAACAAAAGACAAGGAAATCAGTCGCTGCTCTTGACTGAATAACTTTAATAATGATTAATCTTTCATTTATACAGTGAAATATGCAATGTTATTAGCAACTTAATTCAATTTCTGTACCTGAAAACTACTGTTAGATACCTGTTCGCACTGTCTATTTTATTGTATTTATTTGTGCTGTTGCTTGTACTTAGATTCTTCGATCTTATTTTCCTTGTTTTAATTTGACGGAAGTACTTTTTTTCCCTAAACATAACACATACCGATACGAACCGTACCTAAACCCTGAAATAAACCGTGATATAATGAAACCGTGAGCAATTTGAATCGTTACACCCCTACAGACGCCTAGAACAACACTCGTGCACCAGCATTAACACTTTATTTTAATTTTCTGCATGCATGCACTACCCAGATGACCTGCTGTATTTGCCCAAATGTGCACAATGCAATGGGGAACACTGCATTGTAATAGTATGTCCCACAATGCAATGCACATTACCTTTACCCACACATGACAGAGTGCCACCCAGCTCAGCCAAGATGCCCTTACCTCTCCTTCCCTATAGTAACCACCATGAACACCTGCATCTGTTCCTGCCTTCTCTTCATACCCACAATCCCATTTTGCGGGGTCCAAAATTTACTGTGCCAATAGTAGGAGAACTGAGAAATATCTGCCTGCCATAAATATTAGGGCTGGGTATTGACACAAAATTCACAATTCGATTCACAAGCTTGCAATTCGATTCCATTTCGATTATGATTCGATTCAATATTGATTATTTTGGATATCAGTTAAAATAAATGGCAAATTTTCACAAGGGAATCAAATCTCTTACTAATGCTGTAAATTATGGGAGTCTGGTTGTAGCTTCATTAGCCTAAAATGAAGGTAATAATGAACTGTTTTGTAGCTATACAAACACTTAAATTACACTTTTATTTAAATTTATAATAAGAAGATCATATGAAATATAAACATTTAAATGGTGGCTGTCATAAAAACTTGCCAGATTTATTCAAATATGCATTAAATATTGAAGAACATTAAGATTATAATGCATATGTAATATGGTGTATATATTTAGCAAAATGCTCCTCTCTAGAGTTATTTTTTCTAGCTGACTAACGAGTTTATGTGGGTTTTCTGAGGTAAATATGACGATACATTGATTACAAGCTGTTTAACTGACGTCTTTCCACGGTTGAAACACTGATTGAGCGAATCAATGTGACATGATACAGATTTCGATAAGTTATACTCGTATCTTTAACACACTTTCAGATGCTCATTCATGTTTATTTCTCGCTGTAACTGGTATTATTAAGCCGGAAGAGAGATCAGCGCTGCTGCTTCTCTAGAGCGATCTCACGCCACAGCGCCAAAACCTTATTTATGTTTTTGAATTTCTAAAGAAAATGGACGTAATTTGAAAATTGAGACTTTGTTTCATATCAATAGTAACAAAGGACAAAGATTATTGCGAGTTTTTGGATGCGCGCAGCCGTGATACAATGATCCATTCATTCAAATGAAACAGGATGACTAATCGATTCTTGAGATTTAAGAATCGATATCAGTTCGTAAAAATGAGAATCGATTAATATCGAGAAATCGATATTTATTACCCAGCCCTAATAAATATCCCTTTCAGACATCTTTTTTTATGTCTATACTGATTAAATCAGTTTTTTTTTCATGCATATTTATTTGTCACAAATAGCACGATCATTGTGTGATTTGCAGCATATTATATTATATGAACACAAGCACATAAACACACACGTACTTGCATTTTTTAGTGCATCTATGCATGAAATTGATCTTGCGCTGATAGACGCTAATACATGAATGCAAGAACGCTGTTTTCTGGCCTTAAACTTCACCTTTGACAAAAATGTGGACATGCATTATGTTTTAAATCTTCATGTTTTCGTATGTGTTATCATATTTCACTTCTTAATTAGGATTTCGTAATTAAATTTAGAGACGCGTGATATATCGGCCACCATATCGGTATCGGCCGATATACGATTTTAATAAAATAAGTTGTGCTATCGGCCTAAAGAAAATTTGGCTTTTAATGATGAGAATGTAATCAGCCTCTCAAAAATAACAAACTACAAAAATTTGGATTTCGATTCATCGGCCGATATATCGGTTATCGGCTTTCAAATATGAAGAATTATCGGTTATCGGTATCGGTCGAAATGTTCGTATCAGTGCATCCCTAATTAAATTAATCTTATTTTTATTTCTATTTATTGGCACTTGTCATTTTTGGGCCCTGTTGATGTGGCATGATGCATACTAACATCAGTTAAAATGGCGGTAAAACAAGTTTTTCGATCAAATGGGTATTGGTCTTGAGCAAATCTACGTTTTTTTTTATTTGCACAGTTAATGCTGATGCAACATATGTGGAGCATGCAGCCATAAATATAAGATATGGCAGATAAAAAGTGCTTACACTGCGTTTTTTTTTTTATTTTGGGAATAACCTCCAGAGGCTCCGTATGAATTGTAAACCTACTCTGAATACACTGAATGTCTTTGTATATTTATGTGACTTGCTCATTCTCAGGAATAATGCAGCTGATCTGTCTTTTGTCTCAATGAATGAGTATCATTTATGCTAAATTGTCTTAAGCTAACTTCCATAGAACAGCTTGTAGCTTTTTTTCCTGCTTTGTGCTTTGAAACTGCTTTATGATAATAACATGAGTCAATTTTCCAACAAATAACCTTTTAAAACTACGGGTTTGGCGTCTATTGACATTTTTGTAGTTTATCGTATTCTGAGTGTCTGAATGAGACTCCAATCATAATTCCAACGTTTTCCAGATTGGTTAATTCACTTAAGCCCCTTTCACACAGAGACTCTGGAAAATACACGGATAAAGTGACCCGGGAATTTACCCGATTTTAGTTAATTCACACTGCCAGTGATTTTCTGGAATCAGAGAGTGTGTTCACACACAACCCGTAAAAATCCACGAATACGTGACATCGGTGTGACATGTAATGTCTCAGCAGTGTCTTAAGTCTGCGATTTCTCTTCTCTTTCTCTGATGCGATCATAAAGTAGCGCATTATGTAGAGTTTCACTAGCTGGCAAACGTAAAATCATTACGAGACGGCATTGATTACGGCTTTTGTTCACACAGCGTGCGTTCCGGGACTGATATTGGCAATGTTACTAGGTCCCCAATCTCATTGATATCCATAATAAAGGCTAGATGTCTCGCCCGCGCTGCTGGCCAATGTGGCGGCCATCTTGGTACAGGCAGCTCACTCACTCGTAACATTGTGTTTAATGGTGCATGTACTTTTTAAATAACCATAACTTGCTCAATTTTCTACCAATTTTCAAACAGTTTGGTTTGTTATAAATAGGGTTGGGTATCGTTTGAATTTGAACGATTCTGATTCCTTGTTTCGATTCCGGTTCCCAACGATTCTCGATTCCAATTCTTTTAAGAGGCAGGGTCAAAAAAGTTCAGCTAACCTTGCTAACCAACGGTCTTTCTGAAGGAAATACTCCTTTCCAAAGGGAAATACTCTGCATTTTGCCGAGATTTTGATATTTTTAGAAAAGTGAAGCCACACTTTGGACCGCCGACGTAAGCTACTGTTCGACTCGCGCGGTTATGCCAACACTTCCGGTAGACGCTTCTTCATTGGTGTTGTTCAGCGGTTTCTTCTTCTGGTCGGCGGAGTGTGAATATCGAAACTAGGAATCGAAATTTTTACTTTTGAACGATTCCGGGAAAAATGAAAAGTTAGTCCCGGTTCCAATCGATACTCAATTCTCGATACGCAACCCTAGTTATAAACGCCAGAGATGTAGCTTATGACACTTAATTATGGTGTATAAATAAATAATCATCCATTCCAGAATTAGATGTCTCATCCAGGCTGCTGGCCAATTGAGGTGGACGTCCACTGGCGGCCATCTTGCTACAGGCAGCTCTCTCACTTGTAACATTGTGTTTAATGGTGCATGTACTTTTTAAATAACCATAACTTGCTCAATTTTCTACCGACTTTCAAACGGTTTGATTTGTTATGAACGTCAGAGATCTAGCTATGACACTTAATAATAGTGTATAAATAAATAATCATCCATTCCAGAATTAGATGTCTCATCCAGGCTGCTGGCCAATAGGCTCTATGCACAGCTCCACTACTTCCTGAACTTCAGCCAGCTTCTGGTTTCCTGTCTGTCATTATTGGGCACATTGATTAATTCAGGTGTGTTTGATTATTGTGGCCGTGACTACTGAGGTCAAGCACACCTGAATTAATCAAATTGTCCAATAATGATAGACAGGAAACAAGGAGCTGGCTGAAGTTCAGGAAGTTGTGCAGTTGTGCATAGAGCCTATTGAGATAGACGTCCATTGGCGGCCAACTTGGTACAGGCAGCTCGCTCACTCGTAACATTGTGTTTAATGGTGCATGTACTTTTTAAATAACCATAACTTGCTCATTTTTTTACCGATTTTCAAATGGTTTGTAATAAACGTCAGAGATGTAGCTTATGACATTGAATAATACTTGTATCAATAAATAATCATCCAGAATTATAGCCACGTTAATAATGTTTGTAAGAAACCAAAACGTTTGTAAATCCGTCAAGATTTCAGCGAGATAAGAGTATTTGTGTTCGTGCTGATCACTCATCTCACATCAGGAACCACAGAGCCCGCCAAAAGGCTTGACTGTGACAAGATGGCCGCCGGTGATGACGATAGAGAATCTAGCCTTTATTATGGATATTTATGCCCAACCCAGCATTGATCTCGCTATCAATCCTCGGTCGTGTTTGCGTTCACACGGAAGGCGTTAACTTCCTGGGATCAACGGGCTGTGTGAAAGGGGCTTTATTTGGCTCACGTTCATTGGTGGAACCCATCGGTTCTTTGCTTTGGGTCACGTCACTTCAATCCAACCACAGAAACACTCTTCATCCAGCATGAAGTCACCTCACATTTATGAACGGTTTGATGTTAATGACAACAGCCCTGAGAACGCTCCTATAGGATGTGTATTTAAAGCTTCAGCTCACTGCTACGCTGCTTCCATCGCATGGCTGAGCTTCGCTGTGAGAAACATGTTGCCAAACTCAAGCCCCTGTCAAAGTCCTACCCGTCCTTGAGCTGTTTGTTACGTAGCATTATTCTGTTAGTGCTCATCAAACGTACACTCTAAAAAATGCTGGGTTGTTTTAACCCAACTTTGGGTCAAATATGGACATACCCAGCCATTGGGTTACATTTTTTAATGATATTTTTAACCTAACATTTGGGTTTGTCCATATTTGACCCAAAGTTGGGTTAAAACAACCCAGCATTTTTCAGAGTGTACAGTGTAACGGTGTATATCATAATGTGTTTATTGTTTTAAATCCAATATTTAAGTAACTTAAATTAATGTAGTTAATTATTGAATGGAATACACTGAAAATAAAAGTTATCTAGTTAAATGTTAAAAAAAACAATTAGAATTATTTTAATGTAACTATTTTTAATTATCAGCTTAATATTAGTAAAGCTAAAAAGTAACATAATATTTTTTTAGAAATGTAATTATTAATTAATTATTTTATTTAATATATTTAATTATTTTCTTATATATATTTATATATACAAAATATTTTCGAGATCTGTTATCACAAAATGTTTTCTTTTGTCAAATCAACTTCAATCATTTATTTAGTTCAGATAACATATTATTTTGAGTTTCTGATGATTAAATCAATCTCCTTCATTGTATTAACTCACTTTTTCCATTTCAATCAACTTAAACTTTTAAGGCAACCAGGTTACTTATTTTTTTAAGTTAAACCAACAATATATATTTTTTTTTAATATATATTAAATAATTAATAACTTTTATTTTAAATATTAATTTTAATATCAATTATTTTATAATTGTATTTATTAGCTTAATATTAATATTAATTAATTTAGATTTGACAGTCGCACTGTAAAAAATATTTTTGGTTTTACTTAAAAAATTAAGTAACCTGGTTCCCTTAATTTTAAGTTGATTGAACTGGAAAAGGTGAGTTAATACAATGAAGGAGATTAATTTAATCAGAAACTCAAAAAAAAACGAAATAAATTATAATTATAAATTAAACTGAACTAAATAAATTATTTAAGTTGATTTGACAAAAGAAAAAATGTTGTGATAATAAATCTTGAAAATATTTTTTTTACAGTGTATAATGTTTGAGGATTAGGGCTTTGACTGAGGCTTAGATTGGCTCGACTCATTGGCGTTTAGTCCCTGCTGTCACGGCACATTTTGGGTTATTGGTTGTAAGACTCATGTATCCCCATCGCATGCGCTTCATAACCAGTGTTTTGCATTCTTTTTTTCCCCTTGGTCCTTCCCCTCTTCTCTCTTGATCCCTCATCCCGTTCCCAGATGTTTCAGCCCATGATTCTGTTCCTCCTCATCCTCGTTCTCTTCTCGTCTCTCTCATACGCCATCATCTTTAAGTTGGTCTTTCTTTTTGCGCTTTTCTTTGTCTTGTAGCCTGCTGGCTCTCTCTCTTTATATTTTTTTTTTTTTCATTTTAATCATTTTTATTTAATTCATAATCATTTTTGGAAGTTGTGTCACCCGTTCTTGCATTTCACACTTTTGAGTTTTGCTTAAACCCACCTTCAGTTTCCCCCCCCCATCCACTCTTTCTCGTCTCGTGTGTGTGGATTCTGTTTGTCGTTCACCGATCCCCATGCACCTCCCTCTGTCTCCTCTCCTCCTCTCCCTCCTTCACTCACTCACAGGAGTGGTGTCTAGACCGGCAGAGTGGCACGGACGGGTCAGCCGCAGCCAGGGGAGCCCCTGGACTCAGTAGATACGCCAGAACACACAGTTTCAGACCCGAGGTCAGTGCCTCGTTCATCTGCCTCTGAAATTAAAGACCAGATACGTTCCCAAAGTGTCCTTGCAGTGCCTCTGTGGACGTGAAACCCCTGACGGCGGGTCAAATATGGACAAACCCATATGTTGGGTTAAAAATATCATTTAAACTTCAACTTTCACTTTCAACTGTAAATTTTTTAATTACATTTTTAACCCAACGTTTGGGTTTATCCATATTTTATATGCAAATTATTTTTTTATTTTATTATATATCCAAATATTATATTTTATAATAATATAATATCACACTGACTCTAAAAAATGCTGGGTTGTTTCAAGCCAAATTTGGGTCAAATATGGCCCAAACAATTTAAATTTTTAACCCAACTTCAACTTTCACTTTCAACTGTAAATTTTTTAATTTACATTTTTTAACCCAATGTTTTGGTTTGTACATTTGACCCAAAGTTGGGTTAAAACAACCCAGCATTTTTAGAGTGTGCTGTGTTAGTTCTACTGTGCTTAAAAAAAAATTGTGCCGTTCTAAAATAACTTCTATATTGGCAATTGCAATCCCACAATGCATTAAATATATAATTATTAGAATATGCATTAAATAATAATTTGATTTCCAAATATTATATTTTATAATAATATAATATCACACTCTTCTAAAAAATGCTGGGTTGTTTTTAAAAAATTTTTAATAAATTTTTAATTATTTTTTAATATTTTTTTTAATAAAATTTTTTTTAATAAATTTTTAACCCAACTTCAACTTTCACTTTCAACTGTAAATTTTTAAATTAAATTTTAACCCAGCAATTGTCCATTTTGACCCAAATTTGGGTTAAAACAACCCAGCATTTGTGTGTATCTACATCCGTTTCAAAACCTACACTCTAAGAAATGCTGGGTTGTTTTAACCCAAATTTGGGTCAAATACGGACAAAAAAACATCCCAAAAAAAAAAAATTTTGGGATTAAAAAATGCAATTCATAAATTTAACTCAACAGCTGGGTTTGTCCATATTTGACCCAAAAATGGGTTAAAATAGCCCAGCATTTTTAGAGTGTACTGTGTGTTTATGCCTAAACTTAACAAAAAAATTGTGCCGTTCTAAAATAACTTCTTTATTGGCAAATGCAATCCCACAATGCTTTAAATATATAATTAATAGAATATGCATTAAATAATAATTTGATTTCCAAATATTTTATTTTATAATAGTATAATATCACACTGACTCTAAAAAATGCTGGGTTGTTTCAACCCAAATTTGGGTCAAATATGGACAAACCCAATTGTTGGATTAAAAAAATGCAATTCATAAATTTAACCCAACAGCTGGGTTTGTCCATATTTGACCCAAAAATGGGTTAAAATACCCCAGCATTTTTAGAGTGTACTGTGTGTTTATGCCTAAACTTAACTAAAAAAATTGTGCCCGTTCTAAAATAACTTCTTTATTGGCAAATGTAATCCCATAATGCTTTATATATATAATTATTAGAATATGTATTAAATAATAACTTGATTTCCAAATAATATATTTTATAATAATATAATATCACACTCTTCTAAAAAATGCTGTGTTGTTTCAACCCAAATTTGGGTCAAATATGGACAAACCCATATGTTGGGTTAAAAATGTAATTTAAATTTTTAACCCAACTTCAACTTTCACTTTCGACTGTAAATTTTTAAATTACATTTTTAACCCAATGTTTGGGTTTGTACATTTGACCCAAAGTTGGGTTAAAACAACAGCATTTTTAGAGTGTGTATTGGCAAATGCAATCCCACAATGCATTCAAAATATAAAATTATTAGAATATGTATTAAATAATAATTTGATTTCCAAATATTATATTTTATAATAATATAATATCACACTGACTCTAAAAAAGGCTGGGTTGTTTCAACCCAAATTTGGGTCAAATATGAACAAACCCAAATGTTGGGTTAAAAATGTAATACAAAAATTTACAGTTGAAAGTGAAAGTTGAGTTAAAATTTTAAATTACATTTTTAACCCAGCATTTGTCCATATTTGACCCAAATTTGGGTTAAAACAACCCAGCATTGTTTAGAGTGCAAGTTAAAATGGACTATATTTGGTATATGCATGCTTATTTAAATATTTCGTTGTTAACTCGATGCCCATAGAGTTTTCCAGATCCCTTAAGTGGACATTATAGGGTTTTGTAACAATGCTGGGTTGTTTGAATCCGAATTTGGGTCAAATATGGTCAAACCCAAATGTTGGGTTAAAAATGTAATTTCAACTTTCACGTTCAACTGTACATTTTTTAATTGCATTTTTAACCCAACATTTGGATTTGTCCATATTTGACCCAAATTTGGGTTGAAACCACCCAGCATTGTTTAGAGTGCAGGGAAGGAAAGACTACGAGACATTTCAGAATGAAGAGCAATTCTTCCCAGCTTTAATTTAATAAATCCTTAATGTATTAAAACTGAATGGAAGAGAGCCAGTTATCATCACTTCCAATTATTTTATACCAGGATATTAGACGAAAAACAACATCCGAGATTTATCTGATGCAACTAAATGAAACACTATACAGCTGAGAGCAGTTCGTCCACTTGAATCATTTAATTCACACCATTGTTTCACAGTGACTCTTTTGGTTTCTTCTCACTCGCAACCACACACACACACCATCCTCTCACGCATGCAGGAGCTTTGATGTTTCTGGCAAATTTGTGACTGTTTCTAACATGACAACAACGGCTGGATGTGTGTTAATCATGCCATCGGTCGATATTTATTTGCATTTCATTTGTGGTGTGTCTATATGGCTGTCTAAGCTTCAGTTTATGCGCTGCTGCTCAAAGTGAACTCGACAGGCTAAACAAAACAGCTGAAAGAATACACTCATTACATGCAAAGTGAGATATTTCAGGCCTTTATTTGATGATTATGGCTTAAAACCCTCAATTAAAATTTAAAATTAGAATATTGTGAAAAGGTTTTCATAAGCTGTAAGCCATAATCATCAAAATGATAACAAATAAAGGCTCGAAAAATCTCACTTTGCATGTAATGAGTCTACACTCTAAAAAATGCTGGGTTGTTTTAACCCAACTTTGGGTCAAATATGGACAAACTCAAACATTTGGTTAAAAATGTAATTTAAAAATGTAAACCAATGGCTGCTGGGTTTGTCCATATTTGACCCAAAATTGGGTTAAATCAACCCAGCATTTTTTAGAGTGTTAAAAAATATAAGCCAATGGCTGGGTTTGTCCATATTTGACCCAAAGTTGGGGTAGAACAACCCAGCATTTTTAGAGTGTTAAAAAATGTAACCCAATGGCTGGGTTTGTCCATATTTGACTCAAAGTTGGGTTAAAACAACCCAACATAAAATGTACACAAAATCCTGGTTTGTTTTAACCCGATTTTGGGTCAAATATGGACAAACTCAAACATTTGGTTAAAAATGTAATTTAAAAATGCAAACCAATGGCTGCTGGGTTTGTCCATATTTGACCCAAAATTGGGTTAAAACAACCCAGCATTTTTTAAACTGTATATAATATATTAGTTTCACCTTTTAAGTTGAATTACTGAAATAAATGAACTTGTTTTCTTGAGTTTCACCTTTACCGTAGAAATTAATCATGAGCCTTCTATGCATTTGACACCATAGATCTGGAGTTTATAATGAAATAGTTGCGGTAGTGTCCTATTATATTTTTATTTATCAATACTACAAACATAAAAGCTAATTTTCATATTTTCCTTCCTAACCAGCCAAGAAACAGTAACGATGTGATATAATCTAGAAAGAGAAGACACTGAAATACCTCTCCCTTAAAGCATGTCACTGCTGTTGTTTGCATGAAATGGATGTGGTCTCTCTGGAAAGTGCTGGGATTTTGAGACTGGTGTTGTGTGTTCTGCTGGGCTCCAGTTTCGTGAGCCGGCTCTGCCTGAGACGGGACTCTCTCAGCTACGCCTGGACCATGAGCGAAGGATGAGGGCTGGACCGGAGGAGAGAGACGGCTTCTCTTCATCCATCCCTCAGGTACGTGCGGTTCACTTCGAGAAAGAGGATCAGAGCCGCAAGTGATCGATTCAAAGGCTCCTCGCATATAAATCAGATTTGAAAACAGTTGTTTAGTATTCGGAGATACTAACCACAATGTCATACCAGCTTAACCCTGTAAAGCCTGACATGGAATAAGTGATAAAAAATTAAATGCAAGGTTATTGAAAATTTAGACAAAATGTTGTTTTTTTAAATCTAAAAATAAGTTTGCATATTGTTTTTTTAATTGTTGTTTTACACTGAAAAAAAATAATATGCTTTATCTAATCAATAAAATTGTGGCAATATATTACAAGCAATATTATTAATTAAATTGTACAAATTAGAATTAATTAGAATGTTAATTTGATTAACTATTACTCAATTCTAATTTGTTCATTTTAATAAATAATATTAGTTGTAATCTGTTGCCACAATTTTATTGATTAGATAAAGCATATTCGTTTTTACAGTGTATGCATGAGGCTTTTTTGGCTCATATTGGATGCTATAGTGCAAATATGGAGCTCATAATCAATCCAAGGCCTAAATTGAGCAAATGGTGCTGGTGCTTGCAATGTAAATGAATGAAATCGTAAATGAGTAGTTCACTTAAAAAAAAACTTTTGCTGATAATTTACTCACCCCCATGTCATCCAAGATGTCCATGTCTTTCTTCCTTCAGTCGAAAAGAAATTAAGGTTTTTGATGAAAACATTCCAGGATTTTCTCCATATAATGGACTTCAATGGGGTCCAAACGGTTCAGGGTCCAAATGAGAGTTTCAGTGCAAAAATGAACGAATCTTTTTTCGTGTCATTTGGTTCTTTCAACGAAAGAAATGAACGAGGTGACTCGGGAAAAAATTTGTTCATTTTGATGAACATGAGAGTCACGAACGTGCATCACAGAACAGAGCATGGCGAGCATTCGTGCTTATAAAACGTAAACATTTTTATTTATTTATTAAATGAGCAATCGTTTCGCTAGGTAAGACCCTTAAGGGCCTTTCACACAGGACGCGGTATGCGCTGCGCTTGCCGCTCTGTTCAGCGCTGCGCTGCGCTTGCCGCTCTCAGCGCCGTGATTTGCGCTGCGCTATGCCAGAGGAAAGTAGGCGGAGTTTTCAAAAGCGGGAGATCAGTATAATTAAGGTTAGTTATTTTGATTGTTTGTTCCTCCTTTCGGTAAACTATGTATCTGTCCCGCGATAAGAAGCGAGCAATAGCAGCACTAGTCCTGTTAAGGAGAAGAAGAGAGAGAGTAGCAGGGAAGAAGAGGTTGTGGGTGACCTCAAACTAGTATCATAAAGCTCGGGAAATTCCGACACACACAGTACTAGCCGTTCGTCCATTTTGATTTCCGTGCTTGTTTGGATCTCCGTTTCTATTAGCCGCGCTGGTAATCGTCACGGAGCGCAGCGGCAAAAGTTAAACTATTTTGAACTTTGACCGCGGCATGCGCGCGATGACGTCAATGGTGCGCACCGCTGCGCTTGCGCTGAGGTCGACGCAGAAACAAAACGCCTTCGCGCGGCGCAAGCCATTGAAATGAATGGGTTTCATAGCGCAGCGCAGCGCATACCGCGTCCTGTGTGAAAGGCCCATTATTCATCGTCTGGAATCGTTTAAAGCCCTTTCAGCAGCACTGAAACTCTCATTTAGACCTTGAACCATTTGGACCCCATTGAAGTCCATTATATGGAGAAAAATCCTGGAATGTTTTCATCAAAAACCTTAATTTCTTTTCGACTGAAGAAAGAAAGACATGGACATCTTGGATGACATGGGGGTGAGTAAATTATCAGCAAAAGTTTTTTTTAAAAGTGAACTACTCCTTTAAAACACCCACACGATCATTCGCTATCTCATTACTCTCTCATTAATCTTATGTCATGTTAATAATCATATTATTTCCCATCACTCTCGTCTATACTGAATATTTGTTCTTGCGCAGGAGGAGGAGAGGAGGCGCGCAGAGGCACGGCGAGGACTCGAACTGCAGGGACTTCAATCCCACGAGCCAACATGGCCACAGGAAAGAGTGCAGCTGCAACAGGAAGTGAGATTGTTCCGCCACAACATAGTGATCGTGTACATGAAGCTGCGCTGGATCCTCATGCACTGGAGGCTCGGGCGCAGGACAGACGGGGTGGATGAAGGTGCACACGCTGAGGTGATCCAGAATAACTAGCCTAGTTAACCCTGAATTAAAGGAGTAGTTCACTTTAAAAAAAAACTTTTGCTGATAATTTACTCACCCCCATGCCTTCCAAGATGTCCATGTCATTCTTTCTTCAGTGGAAAAGAAATTAAGGTTTTTGATGAAAACATTCCAGGATTTTTCTCCATATAATGGATTTCAATGGGGTCCAAACGGTTCAAGGTCCAAAAGACACTTTCAGTGCAAACTGCAAACTGTTCAAAGGGCTTTAAATGATTCCAGATGATGAATAAGGGTCTTATCTAGCGAAACGATCGCTCATTGAATAAATAAATAACAAAGTTTAAGTTTTATAAGCTCAAGTGCTCGCCTTGCTCTGTTCTGTGATGCGCGTTCGTGATTCTCCTGTTCGAACTCATTCATCAAAATGAACGAATCTTTTCCGGAGTCAACTCATTCATTTTGTTCATTGAATGAACCAAATGACATGAAAAAAGATTCGTTCATTTTGATCAATGAGTTCGAACTGGAGAGTCACGAACGCGCATCACAGAACAGAGCAAGGCGACCATTTGAGCTTATAAAACTTAAACATTGTTATTTATTTATTAAATGAGCGATCGTTTCGCTTGATAAGACCCTTATTCATCGCCTGGAATCGTTTAAAGCCCTTTGAACAGTTTTCAGTTTGCACTGAAACTCTCTTTTGGACCTTGAATGTTTGGACCCCATTGAAATC
Source organism: Cyprinella venusta (assembly GCA_038021265.1). NCBI lineage: Eukaryota > Metazoa > Chordata > Actinopteri > Cypriniformes > Leuciscidae > Cyprinella > Cyprinella venusta. The sequence continues at coordinate 34,658,517 of CM075870.1, read as the reverse complement.
CATTATATGGAGAAAATCCTGGAATGTTTTCATCAAAAACCCTAATTTCTTTTCGACTGAAGAAAGAAAGACATGGACATCTTGGATGGCATGGGGGTGAGTAAATAATCAGCAAAAGTTTTTTTTTAAGTGAACTACTCACTACTTAAAAAGGGCTCAGATATAATTAAAGGCGTGGTTGATGATGTCACTTTTCTAACTTTAGTTAGTGTGTAATGTTGCTGTTTGAGCATAAACAACATCTGCAAAGTTACAACACTCGAAGTTCAAAGCAAAGGGAGATATTTGCTTTTAAAGAAATTGCTTTTTAAGGACTACAACAAACGGCTGAAAGGGACTACACAAGCTTCCTCCTGGGTTAGTGACATCACCAACCCTATAATTTACATAAACCCCGCCCCCGGGAATGCTATTTATAGAATATCATGACAGAATGTGCTGATCAATGATTAAAATACAACTACATAAGCTACATAAATTGATCAACTAACAATTCAGAATTATTTTTTTTCTTTTCGGACTCTGGTTTGAACATAAAAGGCTCAGTTTTTGACATTTTCAGTGGATGTCTGTGAGGTAAAAGGACACAAGCTGTTGTAGCTCCGCCCCCTATGTCAGCTCCCGGCAAATACTTATTATATTTGTATTTAGTTTTGTTTCTGTGGTTTCTCTCTTACTTGTTTCTTCAGTACGAACGATTGGAGAACATTCCAGAACTGGCCATTACGATCGACCAGGGTGATGGAGAGATGGGAAGGGGAGACAAAATCACAGGAAGTGACCTCACAGAGCCCGGCCCTCTCCTGCTGTCTCCCGAGAGATTCCAGCACCAGAAACAGGTCACACGCCTGTCAAATATGTGGAAAAATAATACAAGGGATTCGTCTTAAAGGGATAGCTCACTCAAAAAAATCAGTTACTCAACCTGTATGAATTTCTCTCTTCTGCTGAACACAAAAGATGATATTTTGAAGAATATGGGTATGGATGCCATTGACTTCCATAGTTGGAAAAAAATACAATGTAAGTCAAAGCGTTTGACATGTCTGATAGCCTATATATTCTGAAATTTTTGAGCGTACTGTCCCTTTAAAAATGTATTAACATGAGAAAAGCTTTAATAATCTTCAGTGTTTTGACATGGTGGTTCTTGCTAATCATATTCTCCCCTCATTTTAATTGAACAACCTATAGAAAATTGTGTAGTGACCTTAAAATCTCTCGTCTTTGTTTTCTGGAGTAAATATTAAAGCTACACTGTGTGATTTTTACCCCCATCTAGTGGTGAAAAGGTAGATGACCATCCAGTGAATATTAGTTTCTGTTCCTCTCAATTCCGATTTCGTTTTAACTCCTACGGTGGCCAATGTAGTCCAAGATTAACATGGCTTCCAGTTCGACCTCGCCCATGAGTGTTAACTCAAACGTAAACGCGAAAGGCGAAGCTTGAATGTCCCTCTTTGGCTAATGTACTTTCAAGATGGAGCGACCGACATCAGAACCCCTTACCCGTATGTATTTTCAATGGCATATGATACACTCACGAGATTACTTTATTACTTGAACGAAGTAAATATACATTAACGAGCACATATATTTTTGAAAAAACTAAGTGTTTTTAGGTAAGAATTATTTAAATGAGGAACATTGTGACGTGTTCGTTCCCAGAAGAAAACTCAAGACTACAATGGAGGCACGGACACTGATATAGAGAAGATCTTCCGCTGGATCTTTTTAATGCTCAAACAGCATCATTACAGTCCTCTGTGTTTATCTGTGTGTATCTCCAGGCAGGTGAGAGTCTCCGTGTGCTACACGCTCTTCGCTCTCTCCTGGAGGAGTTCAGGGCGGAGCTTCGGGAGGAGGCGCAGCGGCGCTGGCAGATGCAGCAGACACTGGCCAATGAGAGAGCGGCGTGGGAGATACAGCGCGCTGAGATGAGGAGTCACATCACCAAGGTACAGAAACAACACTTACATCACAGCAGAATCACCCGTGAACGACTGTACACACCTGCATGATCTGGGCTCAGGCACGAAACCTCAGAAAGCTTCGTTTTCCTCTTATGTGTCAGACTTTATCAACTCCATTAAAGGAACACGCTGACTTTTTGGGACTTTATATATATATATATATATATATATATATATATATATATATATATATATATATTTATATATATATTTATATTTGAAGAGTTCAGATGCAAAAGCCTCTAAATGCCATTTGAAATTTTCTTCTAAAATGACCATTTTTATCAAGCTTGTATATTTAAGTTCAGTAATTTCACTTAAATTGCAATGAGGATTAACTATTAATTGTCATTTAAGTAAAATTACTGAACTTAAATATACAAGCTTGATAAAAATGGTCATATCAAAACGTATATATATATATACTGTATGCATAATTGATCAAAAATACATATGTAAAACGTCCAATTGATCAAAAGTTACAGGGTTTCCGCGGGGTCTTAAAAAGTCTAAAATTCTAAACTTTAAATTTAAGGCCTTAAAAAGTCTTAAAAACGGCCAGATTTTCATCTGGGGTGTTAAATTTGATTTAGTATGTTCTAAAAAAATTTTACCCTCGTTCATTTCCCAAAACTCTGGCCGCAGAAAGTTATTACAAAGTAGCAAAAAAGTATTGAATCGTAATCATTAGCCTGCAAAGCGGAGCTCTAGAGCAGGGGTTCGAACCGGTTCAAACACGTTCATTAACTCGTGCATGGTTGCATAGCAACGACAGACGCAACAGGAAATTTTATTTATTTTTTATTTTTTTTTTGGTAATGCGTCGTGTAGGTCTTAAATTTCTGTTTTTATGGTCTTAAAAAGGTCTTAAATTTGACTTACTGAAACCTGCAGAAACCCTGAGTTATATTTGTTGATAATACTAATTATAAGAAATGTTTCTTGAGCAGCAAATCTGCATATTACAATGACTTCTGAAGGATCATGTGACACTGAAGACTGGAATGATGAATGATGCTGAAAATTCAGCTTAGCATCTTCAATAAATTACATTAATACATATTTGAATAAAATAGATTCAAATAGAAAAACAGTTCTTTTAAATTTCACAATTTAACTGTATTTTTTTATCACATAAATGCAGTATTGGTGAGCGTAAGAGTCTTCTTTCAAAAACATAAAATCTTACCAATGCCAAACTTTTGATCATTCGATTATTTAGCATTTTTCCGCCATTAATCATTTTTTATCAAAGTCTAAGATGACAAATGTCAAATTCGAAAAACTTCTAAACTCTGGTCTCGTCATTAAACTTAATCTCTTTATATCTTAACCAGACATAAATCTTCTGCTTAGACGTTAAGATCTTTCTGCTCGCAGTGACTTGCTTACAGTGGCTGTTTCGGTGTCGTGGAGGTTAGGGAGCGTCTTGAAATAGCCAGCTATATTTAGTGCACTTCGGCCGTCGAACACACTCATGGCCTATTAAAAGGAAGCAGATGTCATTCAGACAGCGGATAGATTGAGGAACATCTGGCCAGACGTGAGGGAGGTGTGTTTGGACTTTACTGCACCAATCATAGGCGATCTGGCAAACTTAAACATGACTCTTCCTAGCTAAATATATATAGGCCAGACTGTGCATAATTGTGTTTTTTTTAAGGCTGTTAAGAATTGAACTCTCGCATACTACTTACCCCAAACAGTATGCTCTATAAACTAGGGATGGGCAATGAATAATCGCGATTAATCGCATCCAAAATAAAACTTTGTGTTCACATAATATATGTGTGTGTAGTGTGTATAATTAATTTGTATATATAAATACCCACACATGCATGTATATATTTCAGAAAAATGTGTTATTAATATATCAAATATTTATATATAATATTAATTGTGAATAAATATATCTTAAATATATACATGCATGTGTGGGTATTTATATATACAAATTAATTATACACACCACACACACATATGTTATGTAAACACAAACGTTTATTTTGGATGCGATTAATCGCGATTAATCGTTGCCCATCCCTACATAAACTATACTTTTTGTTATATTGTTTTCATATGATGTCACTATGTTGCATGCTTAATTAAGCAAGTGGTATCCTATCATCATATTTAGTCTGTCTGAATAAATAATGAGTCAACAAAAAGGCTAGATGTTACAAAACACGACTGCAATTATGGTTAATTTGTCACACTGTACACACTGTTTTGTTTTTTTTTTCAACCCAACTTTGGGTCTTACATTTTTTAATTAAATTTTAACTAGGGCTGTGCAAAAGTTAACTGCGATTAATCGCATCCAAAATAAAAGTCTGTGTTTACATAATATATTTGTGTGTGCTGTATATAATTATTTTGTATATATAAATACCTATGCATGCATGTATATATTTAAGAATTATTTGCGCTTAAATTCTGTATATATATAAAAACATAATCTATATTATATAAATATAAATACTTTATATATGAATAACACATTTTCTTAAATATATACATGCATGTGTGTGTATTTATATATACAAAGTAATTATATACACCACACACAAATATATTACATAAACACAGACTTTTATTTTGCATGCGATTAACTTTTGCACAGCCCTAATTTTAACCCAATATTTTGGTTTGTCCATATGTTTGACCCAAAAATTGGGTTAAAACAACCCAGCCTATGTGCATTAGTGCTCTTCTTCATGTCTCTGCTGTTGTGCATGCAGGTCAGAGGTGAGTCTGCAGGCCCAGATGAAGATGACGATGCAGGCGTTGCAGACGCGGCTCAACAGGAACGGGAGGAACAGCGCCGACTACTGGCCGACAGTCACAGCACGGCACTGGAGCTCCGCTGGAAACTGCAGCATGGAGAAAAGCGCTGGACGCGCGAGAGGAATGACCTACTGGAGCGCTTCGAGAAAGAGAGGCAGGAATGGGACCGCAGGTTACGGGATATGCACCACAAGATGGAAAAGGTATGGGGTGTGTTTCCTACTTGTTTTGCTAATATGTTTCAATACCTTAAAAGGGATACTTCGCCTCTGTAAAGATGAACGTGTATTTAAAGTGGGATATTTATGAAGTAGAAATGTGAAATTAGTTCTGAATTTGGAGCTTTCTAGACTGAGAAAAGCCAGAAAATATATTTTTGGCTTATGTGGATGAAAGACAACAACTCCCAGAATGCACTTGCTTCGCTGCCTTAGGAGGCGACGCCTACCGGTAACAGAGCGCAGTCGTTAAACAACAAGTGTAGGCTACTAGTGAGTCTCCATGACGAAAATATATTTCGAAATCGCCCAAAATATCCGGGATTCGGCTTTTGCGTTCTACAGTTGCGTTTCCTGTGGCGAGCGGGACGAGTGAGGGCCGCGGGAGAACGGCGCGAGGCCGGTGGCGTGATTACCGATGAGCGACACCTTTGAGACGCACCAGTCTCGTATCTTTCACGGAGGAGCGGGAATTTTCTTAGCGATGTTAAAACGCACATCAACCGATCACTTGTTTAGCGTTCACACTACATTCAGATTCACCAATCGGAATGAATTCAGTTAGATTGAAACAAAAGCTGTGCATATAAACAATGAACGGCGACTGCAGAAAGCAAAAGCTGAATCCCGGACATCGACAGCTGGAAAAAGAGGATGGTAACCCCTACTACTCAGCTTTCTCCACAGAACAAGAGCCTGCTAGCTTAGCTTCCAAAAAAAGATGGCCGACTAAAATGTTTGTGAACCCCGCTAGACAGTTGGCAGCAAGGCATCTCACTAGGTCTTGACACCGATATCTCCTCTCCTCCACCCCAGATGCAGAGAGATATGGTTCAGTCAGCAGAAGGAGGAGCAGCGCATGTCTTCTCCCCTCAGGAGAGCCCGTGTAAGGCTCCTCGGTCTCCACGCTCACCCTGCGCCGCTGCACACATGCGCTCACACTCGGACTCAGAGGCCATTCTGGAGGAGAAGGGGGCGGCCGGCAGATCCAGACCCTGTGACGGACACCGGCCCCCGGAGAGCCTGTTCCTGGACGCCCTCTCGCTGGACCCCCTGAGCGAGGCCGAGGTGCCGCCTCCATCACGTCTGGACAGCGAAAAGAGGTTCTCCCATCTGAACGAAGTAAGAGACATCAGTTCACACAGCATGATTAGGCCCATTTCATATCATGCATTTTTATTATATTTTTATTTTTTTAAGGTCTGCAATATAATCTCAGCACTTTTTTGCCCAGCACATACTGTATATTTTGTGTAGTATACAGGTGTAAAATTAGAATATCGTGCAAAAGTTCATTTATTTCAGTAATTCAACTAATATATTATATGCAAAGTGAGATATTTCAAGCCTTTATTTGTTATAATTTTGATGATTATGGCTTACAGCTTATGAAAACCCCAAATTCAAAATTAGAATATTGTGAAAAGGTTTTCATATCTGTACGCCATAATCATCAAAATTGTAACAAATAAAGGCTTGAAATATCTCACTTTGCATGTAATGAGTCTGTATAATATATTAGTTTCAGCTTTTAAGTTGAATTACTGAAATAAATGAACTTTTGTGCGATATTAAGTATAATGATTCTATATAATAATTTAGATTTTGGGGTTTCATAAGCTGTAAGCATCAAAATTATAACAAATAAAGGCTTGAAATATCTCACTTTGCATGTAATGAGTCTATATATTAGTTGAATTACTGAAATAAATTAACTTTTGCACGATATTCAAATTTTTCGAGTTTTACCTGTATTGTATAGGCTATATAATACTTAATAATAAAAGTTTGTGTTTACATAATATGTGTGTGTGCTGTGTATAATTATTTTGTATATAGAAATACACACATATGCATGTGTTTATTTGAGAAACAATTGCATGTAAATACTGTATATATACTTACTATACATAATTTATATTATAAACACATATTTTATACATAACACATTTTTCATGTATATATGTATATATAGACAGTGCACACATATATGTAAACACAAACTTTTACTTTGGAAGCGATTAATCGTGATTAATATTTTTTTGTGACCACTATCCATCCACTTTCTGGTCCTTATATTTAAACTAGGGCTGTCAAAACGATTAATCACGATTAATCGCATCCAAAATAAAAGTTTGTGTTTACATAATATATGTGGGTGCACTGTGTATAATTATTATATATATATATATATATATATATATATATATATATATATATATATATATATATAAACACACATACAAATTATTTTGTATATATATAAAAACACACATGCATGCATATTTAAGAAAAAAAATATTATTTATATATAAAATATTTATATTTATATTAGGGCTGTGCAAAAGTTAATTTCGATTAATCGCATCCAAAATAAAAGTCTGTGTTTACATAATATATTTGTGTGTGCTGTATATAATTATTTTGTATATATAAATACCTAAGCATGCATGTATATATTTAAGAATTATTTGCACTTAAATTCTGTATATATATATAAATACATAATCTATATTATATAAATATAAATATTTTATATATGAATAACACATTTTCTTAAATATATACATGCAAGTGTGTGTATTTATATATACAAAATAATTGTATACAGCACACACAAATATAATATGTAAACACAGACTTTTATTTTGGATGCGATTAATCGCAATTAACTTTTGCACAGCCCTAATTTATATATAATATAAATTATATATAAATCCATATACAGAATATACATGAAAATATTTCTTAAATATATACAAGCATGTGTGTGTATTTATATATCTAAAATAATTATACACAGTGCCCCCACATATATTATGTAAACACAAACTTTTATTTTGGATGCGATCAATCGCGATTAATATTTTTTTGTGACCACTATCCATCCACTTTCTGATCCTTATATTTAAACTAGGGCTGTCAAAACGATTAATCACGATTAATCGCATCCAAAATAAAAGTTTGTGTTTACATAATATATGTGGGTGCACTGTGTATAATTATTATTATATATATATATATATATATATATATATATAAAAACACACATGCAAATTATTTTGTATATATATAAAAACACACATGCATGCATATTTAAGAAAAAAATATTATTTATATATAAAATATTTGTATTTATATATAATATAAATTATATATAAATCCATATACAGAATATACATGAAAATATTTCTTAAATATATACAAGCATGTGTGTGTATTTATATATCTAAAATAATTATACACAGTGCCCCCACATATATTATGTAAACACAAACTTTTATTTTGGATGCGATTAATCGCGATTAATCGTTTTGACAGCCCTAATTTAAACAGGTTGTTTTTGCTGCTGTAAAATAGTTCTGTATTGTATGTAACCTACCTTGTTTATGATTGGCTAACCTATTTGCATGTTAAACGAGTAAGAAGCATTACATTGTGACTGCATCACAACACACTCTGCCCTCAAATGTGCTGCAGAAAATCTCACGTTACAGTTTTGAGGCTTTTAGTTCACTCTAGCATTCTGTTTTAATAGGAAATACATCAACATGAGAAAGAAAGTTTGAGTTTATTCAGTAGTCTTTTATTCAAAATATCAATTACAAATAAGATCGAAGGGCACACTTTCCTGTTAAGACCGCTTTTAAAACTTTTAAAGATGAATAATGTACTGAATGATCTAACCTGCGAGTATTCCCCCATTATTTCATGAAAAAGCTCTGTTAATGTTTTAACTGTGTTGTCGTTTTAGGCACTGAATGAGATTTCTGAGAGTGGGGATTCGGCCATTTACCCTGAGGAAGAGAAGAGCAGCGGCAGCCTACTCAGGTACTCTTTGTTTGCTTACTTTATGCGTTGTGTGAATACAAAGTCTCAGAAATATATAAATACAAATGTGTGTGTGTGTTTATGTGCGAGTCCAGTTATTGATCCAATGCCTATTTATCATTGTCCTTTTCAAAGGTCTCTCAATGTTGTTTCGTTTACTGCAAATAAGCTTCAGTGTCTTTTCCTGACTGTCCAACTTTGAAACTGATAAATCGATCTCGCTTTGCCCTTGTTTGAGTGTCAGTTAGCATCTATGTTTAGTCTGTGATGTTGTTGGTGTTTCGGCAACTCAGGAGAATTACAAATGGAAAGGAACAGTTTAATCTCAAGAGGCTGAAGATTAAACTTCCAGCAATATAGAAAGATAACTTCATTGAGGTTATAAGTTATCCTCCTTTGGGGCTGACACGTTAAACCTGGCATGCTGTCTACTGAGTAGGGATGGGACGATATCCGGTTTCGCGATAAACCATGATAAAATATACTGACGGTTAGTATTATCGCTTAAAATTTAATTATCATTAAAACCGTATTCGATTATTGCGATTTTAATACCTCACTGTAAATCCTGTCGGCCAGTCTGACGCAGCCGCGCGCTGCACGCAATGTTTACTATTCGAGAAGGAATGGCGGAAGGCAGTGACCGTGCTTGGGAGATTCAGCCTTTTAAGAGGACCAAATCTGGGGTGTGGTCATAGTTAGGCTTTTACAAAAGCCCTGAGGGAAACTTGATCGAGGATAGTCACCCTGCCTGCAGAACAAAAAGTCACCGTCCAAAAGAAACACTTCAAATCTGCCGAGTCGTCTTCTTGTGTAACCATCACCCGCTGTTGTATAGCGAACGCAAGGCAAGTTAACTTTGACCTCAATACCGAAACTAGGTCTGGGAAACAATTGGACACGAAATGTTGTTTTGAGTTTAAACATTTTATGTCACTCACTTGAAATAGACGTGAAGCTTCCGCGAAGAAAATTTTGCAGCAAGTGTCTTTGAGCCGACGAACGAACATCTTCAAATAAGATTATTATTAAGAGTGACGTTTTAAAGTGGACATATGCAAAATCCACTTTTTAAGCCCTTAAATGCATTTTGTTGTATATTTGGAGTGTTTACAAGTACAGAAAAGATGAAATCATTCTCTTCAGGTGCTTCGTTTATATCTTTATATTCTGTTTTGGTCATATTTTTCAACCTGTTCGGATTTTCCTGTTTTCTATTACGTTTTTTGAACAATTACGTCACAGGATTTGCAGCGGAACTGCCAAATAAGGACATTGACTACCGGTCCAACACTTCGAGCAATCCGCCATTATTATTTCTCGCTCCGATTTTGTAGTCCAAGCTCAATGATGCAGAAGTTACGAGAGGGCAAGTCAAAATGTTCGGTTGTTGGATGTAGTGACCTGAAGCACTTCAAGGATTCCCACTTCAACAACCTCCGCCAGTATAAAGCAGTGTTTGCCGATAGACTGAATGAGGGGTAAATTCCTTCTATCATTAGCTGCTGTGTTTGCTGATGCTTTTCTAAACGCAAGTTATCATAGTATTATCATACAGATTTTTAGTGGTAAGATCAGACCGCAGTCATTTATCTTGTCAGAGTGCTTGTTTTAACAAGAGAAATAGTCGACTTTCACTAATAACACAACATAGTTAACTTAACGTTACATACCACTGCATCCATATGAAGACGTTGTTCTGCAGGTTCGTCGTCGTCTTTTTCAAATCGCTCGCTCTGGCTCGAATACGTAACGCTTGATGGACAAGTCTTCCGTTGTTGACATTTTGATAACGTGTGAATAAAAATGTTCTTTGAAACTATAGTAATCGTTTATCTCTTATCAAACTACAATAATGGCTGAACGCGGGGAGTTGAACCGAACGTGAACTCAGCGACCTGGAGAGCGGGCGGGGAAAGACGCAACTCCTTTTTATTTAAAGGAGACGCTTCGAAACGGGTTGCTCACAGAAGCACATCAGAAAAGAGGTAGAAAAGGGGCCTGTTGAGCTATAATAATGTGGAATTCAGACCCAAGCATTGCAGTTATGCTTTATATAGACCACAAATGTATGATTTATAAGTAAAATTTAATGATTTAAAAGCATGATACATCTCCTTTAAGGGATAGTAATGTATAGATGCATCACGTATTACACCGATTTAATTATTGAATTGATAATGAGTTTAGCTAATGTTTTAAATCTTACCCGTTTATAAATTCATTTAGTAAAACAATCGTCCAGACAAGATGATCACAATAAATCAACTTTTCAAAACGATCAAAAACCGGAGACGCAAGACGGCCGGCAAGTTGTATTTGAATTAAACGAGCCCGTGTCTGTTGTGACATTGATGTGCGCTGTGTGTGTAATTCCAAAAGGTTGGCAGCAACATAATATACTTTGTTTGAGCATTGCATCAATCCCATAATGCATTGTGCATTGCTTTAAGCTCCGTGAAAAATAACCCCCAAACAGTGTCAGGTATAATGTTTAATAACGTTTCTGCCTCCGTAGGGCGAAGTCAGTTTGCTCCATGAGCGACTTCCAGCGTTTAATGGACAGCTCCCCCTTCCTACCAGATAAGAGCAAGCATGGCGAACACATGCGGGACGATGTGACCCCTCCCCTTTCACCGGACGACCTCAAATACATTGAGGAGTTTAATAGTAAGGGTTGGGATCTGCCCACCAGCTCCCTGGCCTCTTGTCCCATCCCTGGCCCAGTAATGCCCTCTCCGGGGATGGAGGCCTGGGTCGAATCCCGAAGGGCCGAGTCGACTTCAGAAGCATTCCAGCCAGCCTCCTGGTTCCTGACCACCAGCGCCACCTTGACCACCAACACCATAAGTAGCCCCGAGTACTGCCAAATGCTCCCGCTCAGAGTGACCCAGGCGGGAGACCAGTTTGGGGTGCACATCCTCCACAGTCCCGCTCGAGGAGAGCGATCGGCCCCAAGCACCTCCGAACAGGAGTACGTGTTCTCCAAGGTGACTCAAGGAGGCGCTGAAGAGGTGTTCGGAGGAACGTGGCCATGCGAGATTAGGAGTCATTCTGTAGAAAGTCCGATGATTTGCCCTGCGGTTGGATTTACCTCATCATTAGAGCTGGAGCTGTCTCGCAATTTGAGTGACGACATGAAGGAAAAGGCGTTCGCCATGCGATCATCTGCATCCGGATCCAGCCCTCCGGAAAGGCAGCTCCGGGACATGGCGTGCCAGACGAATGGTTTCACCACGCGTTGGACTCAAACCACCCAGACCATCAGTGTGGGACTCCAAACGGAGGCTCTTCGCGCCATCACAAGCAGTCCTCACCGCTGTCTAACGCCTAAAGGAGGCTCTACTCCCATCTCATCCCCGTCTAGGAGCCTTAGGAAAATGCAGTACTCGCCAGTCGTACAGGCCAAGTTCGAACGGCCGTGTTGTTCTCCGAAATACGGCTCACCCAAGCTCCAACGGAAACCCTCAAACGCCGGCAAAGCAGAGCAACCGGTCGGCCAGACTCGCGCTCCGACTCCGACGACCACTTCCCAGCAGCAAAAAGGCAACAACGAATCCGCTTGGGCTCGTTCCACGACGACCAGAGACAGTCCCGTTCACACCACCATCAACGACGGCCTCTCAAGCCTCTTCAACATCATCGACCACACGCCCGTCGCGTACGACACCAAGTTCAACAAGTCCCCCAGCCGCTCTCGTCCCACCGAGGCGCCGACGGATCCCAAATCTCCCGGTGTTTGTCCTTTAAGAAACTCTCGGGGCCGGTCCCCAAGCCCTGTTCAGCTCATCGTGGAGACGCAGGGCGAGAAAACCCCCGAGGGGATTAGCATCAGACAGGACCTGTCCGCTCCCCCGGGATACACGCTAGCGGAGAACGCCGCGCGGATACTGAATAAGAAACTACTGGAGCAGAGCTTCAGAGAGGAGAGGAGGCTCTCCGCTTCGTCCGCCGCGGCTCCCAACAGAACCGGAGACGCGGAGAAACCTGGATGTCTTGAGGTAACTGAGAATCTTTTTCTTTGAGCTCGGGAGACATAAAGTCGACATGAAATCAAAAATTTTCCATATTTATTTTTTAAGGCGAGATACGACGGGCAAAAACTGTTTTTTTCATGCATCTGTCAATTGAGATTTTGGGCTTTTTGGCTTTTTTGTCAGACTAGTGGAAAGAAAACATCCAAAATAGAGCCAGAACGATATATCGGCAGGCTGATATTATCGGCCGATATTAGGCATTTTCTAAATTATCGGTATCGGCAGTTATTATGGCCGATAAGTAAATAAAATAAAAATGGACGAATCACAATTCAACCATGTCATGAGTGTTGGAGTTGTATAGTTTGTCCACCAGAGGGCACTCTTTTCATGCATCTGTCAATTTTGAGATTCTGGGCTTTTTGGCTTTTTTTCAGACTAGTGGAAAGAAAACATCCAAAATAGAGCCAGGCCGATATTATCGGCCGATATTAGGCATTTTCTAAAATATCGGTATCGGCAGTTATAATGGCCGATAAATGAATATTTCGAAAATAAAATATTAACGGACGAAACATGCTTGAACCATGTCATGTGTGTTGGAGCTGTATAGTTTGTCCACCAGAGGGCACTCTTTCATGCATCTGTCAATTTTGAGATTCTGGGCTTTTTGGCTTTTTTGTCAGACTAGTGGAAAGAAAACATCCAAAATAGAGCCAGACCGATATATCGGCAGGTCAAAATTATCGGCTGATATTAGGCATTTTCTAAAATATCGGTATCGGCAGTTATTATGGCCGATAATTAAATAAAATAAAAACGGACGAATCACGCTTCAACCATGTCATGAGTGTTGGAGTTGTATAGTTTGTCCACCAGAGGGCACTCTTTCATGCATCTGTCAATTTTGAGATTCTGGGCTTTTTGGCTTTTTTTTCAGACTAGTGGAAAGAAAACATCCAAAATAGAGCCAGACCGATATATCGGCAGGCTGATATTATCGCCCGATATTAGGCATTTTCTAAAATATCGGTATCGGCAGTTATTATGGCCGATAAGTAAATAAAATAATAACAGACGAATCACGCTTGAACCATGTCATGAGTATTGGAGTTGTATAGTTTGTCCACCAGAGGGCACTCTTTCATGCATCTGTCAATTTTGAGATTTTGGGCTTTTTGGCTTTTTTTTTCGTCAGACTAGTGGAAAGAAAACATCCAAAATAGAGACAGACCGATATATCGGCAGACTGATATTATCGGCCGATATTAGGCATTTTCTAAAATATCGGTATCTGCAGTTATTATGGCCGATAAGTAAATAAAATAAAAACGGACGAATCACGCTTCAATCATTTCATGAGTGTTGGAGTTGTATAGTTTGTCCACCAGAGGGCACTCTTTCATGCATCTGTCAATTTTGAGATTTTGGGCTTTTTGGCTTTTTTTGTCAGACTAGAGGAAAGAAAACATCCAAAATAGAGCCAGACCGATATATCGGCAGGCTGATATTATCGGCCGATATTAGGCATTGTCTAAAATATCGGTATCGGTAGTTACAATGGCCGATAAATGAATATTTCAAAAATAAAATATTAACGGACGGATCACGCTTGAACCATGTCATGAGTGTTGGAGTTGTATAGTTTGTCCACCAGAGGGCACTCTTTCATGCATCTGTCAATTTTGAGATTCTGGGCTTTTTGGCTTTTTTTTCAGACTAGTGGAAAGAAAACATCCAAAATAGAGCCAGACCGATATATCGGCAGGTCAAAATTATCGGCTGATATTAGGCATTTTCTAAAATATCGGTATCGGCAGTTATTATGGCCGATAATTAAATAAAATAAAAACGGACGAATCACGCTTCAACCATGTCATGAGTGTTGGAGTTGTATAGTTTGTCCACCAGAGGGCACTCTTTCATGCATCTGTCAATTTTGAGATTCTGGGCTTTTTGGCTTTTTTTTCAGACTAGTGGAAAGAAAACATCCAAAATAGAGCCAGACCGATATTATCGGCAGACTGATATTATCGCCCGATATTAGGCATTTTCTAAAATATCGGTATCGGCAGTTATTATGGCCGATAAGTAAATAAAATAAAAACGGACGAATCACGCTTCAACCATTTCATGAGTGTTGGAGTTGTATAGTTTGTCCACCAGAGGGCACTCTTTTCATGCATTTGTCAATTTTGAGATTCTGGGCTTTTTGGCTTTTTTTTGTCAGACTAGTGGAAAGAAAACATCCAAAATAGAGCCAGACCGATATATCGGCAGACCGATATTAGGCATTTTCTAAAATATCGGTATCGGCAGTTATTATGGCCGATAAGTAAATAAAATAAAAACGGACGAATCACGGTTCAACCATGTCATGAGTGTTGGAGTTGTATAATTTGTCCACCAGATGGCGCTCTTTCATGCATCTGTCAATTTTGAGATTTTGGGCTTTTTGGCTTTTTTTTTTGTCAGACTAGTGGAAAGAAAACATCCAAAATAGAGCCAGACCGATATATCGGCAGGCCGATATTAGGCATTTTCTAAAATATCGGTATCGGCAGTTATAATGGCCGATAAATTAATATTTCGAAAATAAAATAATAACGGTCGAATCACGCTTGAACCATGTCATGAGTGTTGGAGTTGTATAGTTTGTCCACCAGAGGGCACTCTACACTGTCTCTGTTAGCAACACTCGTGTATAACCCATAGGGCTGGGTAATAAATATCGATTTCTTGATATTAATCGATTCTCATTTTTACCAACCGATATCGATTCTTAAATCTCAAGAATCGATTAGTCATCCTGTTTCATTTGAATGAATGGATCATTGTATCGCGGCTGCGCGCATCCAAAAAATCGCAATAATCTTTGTCCTTTGTTACTATTGATATGAAACAAAGTCTCAATTTTCAAATTACGTCCATTTTCTTTAGAAATGCAAAAACATAAACAAGGTTTTGGCGCTGTGGCGTGAGATCGCTCTGGAGAAGCAGCAGCGCTGATCTCTCTTCCGGGTTAATAATACCAGTTACAGCGCCAAATAAACATGAATGAGCATCTGAAAGTGTGTTAAAAGATAGAGTACAACTTATCGAAATCCGTATCATGTCACATTGATTCACTCAATCAGCGTTTCAACCGTGGAAAGACGTCAGTTAAACAGCTTGTAATCAATGTCATGTATCGTCATATTTACCTCAGAAAACCCACATAAACTCGTTAGTCAGCTAGAAAAAATAACTCCAGAGAGGAGCATTTTGCTAAATATATACACCATATTACACTGTAAACGATTTCTGTTGTTTTCACAGGATTATACTGTTTTTCTCAACAGTTTCTTACTGTATAATCTACGTACAGTAAGTTACAGTAGATTTAGTTGTTTTCACAGTATTAAATTGTTTTTCCAACAGTTATGTACTGTGCACACAGTTGACAGTATGTTACTGTTGAATTTCAATGCATTCTGGGAAATTATCAGTTACTGTTAATCTAAATACAGCAGTGCAAATTGACCGCGAAAAACACCACACCCAGTTCCAGGGGAAAAATTGCTAGCCTACTAATGTTATTCTTACATTTAAAATAAAAATGTAGCACTGGTTGACCATTAACAGTCATAATTTATGACATAATTTATGTCAGTGGGGTGTAGACATGAGAGCATTTGACTTTGGAAGAGTTTCTGTCGTGTCAGTGGTGCTGCTGTCGACGTCTGCCGACCTGGAACTTCTTCATCTGGTGAGTAGGCTAATAATTCTTATATGTGTATGCATACGGATTCTAGCAAATAACTTTAAAGTTATTTAGAATAGCTGACCACGATTTCTATCTATTCTAGACATTTTAATATAATATGTATATGATAGGCTACTCTTCAATGTAGCCATTTGGGACATGTTACTGTAAATTCAAATACATTATACGAAATGACCGCGGAAAATAACAACAAGCTGCCGTTTTATGAAGAACTCTTCAGTTCTCTTCCCTCTGTAAGAACGCGAAGGCAGTGCATCGCGTTGCTGTCGACGTTTTCGCCATACATATCTGGTTAGTAATTCATATTTTTATGCAAACCATATCAGTTACTTGCGTTAACAGATTAACGAAAGAACTGACCGCGGAATTGTTCTATAACGTCTGTTTAAGACGCGGATTGTTGATAGCCTGGCTAACTTACTTGATTAATGTGATTTTATTAACATACATTTCATATGTAACCTCTTATAAGGTCAAAATGGTCTAATCATTTTGTTATTTACCACGTTAAGTCGGTGGAAGCGCCTGCACGTTCATTATTTTATAACTTATAGGGTTAGGAATTGAAAATCGATCCTGAAATCGGATATCAAAGGTTAGGATTCGGATTTATTGTTATAAAATTACAGTGTCGATTTCTCTTATTGATTTTTTCACGCTTATTTTCGTGTAAATCCTGACCTGGCATTTTGCCATTTAACGTTAACGTTACCTCAGTGATTAACTTACTGATGGACCGCGGAAAGCGCCCAAGGTGCATTTTTGTCCAAAATACAAAGCTATGTGTGACATGTACAGTATTGTCTGCTATAATATCATTTTTTTTTTACTAACTGACATGTACTCATTTGAAGAGAACGATGCCTTGTCAAGCTTTTTTTAATTCATGTAACTTAGTATCACACAAGCAAAATCTAGCCTATGTTTTCACGTGTTCGAAAATGAATTGATTTTAACATCAGTCCAAACAAGATTTTAGTATTAAGTGAATTACACTTAAGACATCATTTTGTCTGTTTTTGCTGTTTAGCCAAAACAATAACAACAAAAACGTACTGTATTTTAACTGTCTTGTCTTTCTCCTTTTCCACAGGTGTGAGCTGTGGATGTTAAGAAGACCCCTATCCATCTTGACGACCGATGAATTGTGTGAGCTGTGCATGTTAAGAAGACCCCTATCCATCTTGACGACCGATGAATTGTAAATCTAATTTAATTATTCTATTTATCTACTACCACTATACCTTGGTCCAGTACTGACCCACTGAGAACATTTTAAACAGATTATTATCCATCTGTGAATTTTGTCTATCAAGTTGTCAAGAATTGTTGTGTAAAAAACACACACTAAACGTTGTTGTACAGTTTAAGGTTCAATTGCATAAAAGCTTGGATAGAAAACTTCCTATTGCAAAAGAACATAAGTCTGCATATAAATGATTATTAATACCGTAATGCAAGTTTTTCATGGCACATGTGCATGAGAAAGTTGTTTTGTGTTTAGTTTTTTTTTTAAATGACACTGGATAACTTGTCATTTTGTAATAGTCATCTGGATTGGTGGTTTACTCATCAAAGCTAGTTTCTATATGCCTCCCAGTCTTGCAAATCTGTTCCTCTAGATAGAAAGCAGTCAAAAACCCTTAAAAATCAGCAACTGACCAGTTAGACAGTCTATCTCAAACCAATAGACCATCTTAGACTAGTTTAAGCTGTTTTACCCCAGCAAGGAGTGGGTGGATGAGTTGTTATGAACTATCTTTCTAATAGATTGATCAGATAGCACCTCTTTAATCTTTTCTATTTTACCTGTTCATGATAATTTTTTGCATGTATTTATGCATAATTGTTCATGATTGTCATGCATGATTTTTAATGTATTATATTAAATTTTTATTATTAATGTATTTAATTGTATTAATGTATTTAAATGTATATATGTAAATGTACTAATGTGTTTGAAAATACACAATAAACCTTGTGCAGTTAAAGCTTCAATTGTTCTTTTTTCTATTTCCCATTAACAGTTAAAATAATATTTCTACGGATTTTCTACAGGTTACACAGTAGCTCTATAAAATAAATACAATAACATTTCGTACTATACAGTATTATTAAAAATTACCAGTGTAATACTGTATTTTAATATGGTAAGAAATTACAGTAAAATAATGTTATTTAATTTACAGTATGCTTAACAGTACTGTAGTTAGTGTTACAGTAATTTTACTGTTAAATGAAATACAGCAAGTACTGGATAATTGTTGCCAGTAAGTTACTGTTAATTTGACAAGAAATTTTTTACAGTGTACATATGCATTATAATCTTAATGTTCTTCAATATTTAATGCTTATTTGAATAAATCTGGCCAATACTTGCAATACAGTTTTTTTGTGCAATTATTAATTTAATCATTCAACTGTTCAACATTCAAGTAGCTGTTTTTGACCTGGGGTGTCTCGCCTTTAGCACCGTTCCTGTCTTTTTCATCAAAATGTTTGAGGATTGCTGACTTTTTATTTTAGATGTTAGTGTCTTGGCAAATCTGAGCACAGTTTTAGACATTGTTGAGATCTCTTCTGAAACCCTACAGGAGAGACGTGTGAAAATACTGGGGTCTTTTTCTCAGGAAACACATCTTAGATGCAGGAGACCTGTGTGATATTGTTCTTTCCTGCGGGCATTTGGTCTGTCTCTCTCTTTTTTTTTTTTTTTTTAGTGTGGATTGAATATTACAGTATAAATTTGACTGCTTGTCAAGATACAAAATTATGTAATATGAAAGTATCAAAAATGATCATTCCCAGCTTCCAAATGCTGCCTGAATGCATGCTTTAGCGTGCTGCTTTTCTGCAATACTAACAGTAGCATAGTCACATGCTGCTTATTGTTTTTTTATTTTGCTGTGAAACTAGATTACATAATTTCTTTGGATACAGGATGTTCTAATTCACTGTAATAAAGTTGTATCCAGTTTTTGATGCCTGCCAAACTCTATCCATTACGAAGATTAATCCCTCACATGTCCACAGAGACCACAAACCCATGATGCCCTGTTAATGCCAAAGACACATTTACAAAGATTTTAACATCATCATCAAAGATGGTTGTGTGTGAGCAGTGTATACATCTGGGATTTGTGTTTTAAATGTCATGGATATTACTGGGCATTAATACATGCATTACATCAGAAGAAAACTTTAGTCATATTTTGCCTGTCCATCATCTCTATTTATTTTAAATGGAGGCGATGGTCATGCACAGATTAGGGGTTTACAAAAGTAAAACTATATTTCACAGAGTTACTGTATATAAGGGTGAGAATCACAAAGACGTGTCCAGATCACATTTCACCCCAAATTATACAACCCCAATATTTCACAACAAATGGCATATACTAATACTTATATATCTTTATGTATCATATATATATATATATATATATATATATATATATACTCATATATCTTTATGTATCATATACAGTATATATATATATATATATATATATATATATATATATATATATATTGGACTGTGACATTATTGATGATAGCAATACAAACAAAATATTTATATTATTTATTTTAATTATTTATTTAAATTGTTTATATATGCATTACAATATTATGTTATAATATATTATATTATGTTATATTGCTCTGCTGTAATGTTAACTGGGCAAAATTGAAAGGCAAAATAAAATACAATTTGATGCTGATTATAATTGATTAGATTATAACTATTACATTTGGAGGAGAAAAATGACCTGGACAGGTTTTAATCTCAGAGAAATGCTACAATATAGTTTTGTAATGTTAATATTAGGGCTGTCAAACGATTAATCGCATTCAAAATAAAAGTTTGTGTTTCCATAATGGGTGCACTGTGTATAATTATTATATATATATATATATATATATATATATATATATATATATATATATATATATAAATACTAGGGCTTTCAAACGATTAATCGCGATTAATCGCATCCAAAATAAAAGTTTGTGTTTACATAATATATGTGGGTGCACTGTGTATAATTATTTTATATATATATAAATACACACACATGCTTGTATATATTTAAGAAATATTTTCATGTATACACTGTATATAGATTTATATATAATTTATATTGTATATAAATATAAATACTTTATATATAAATAATTTTTTTTTCTTAATATACACGCATGTGTGTGTATTTATATATACAAAATAATTATACACAGTGCACCCTCATATTTAATGTAAACACAAACTTTTATTTTGAATGCGATTAATCGTTTGACAGCCCTAGTTAATATGTAAAGGACAGCGAGGCTGCTTTTCCAGGTTGTACCCGCCGGACCGGCCGGATGAGCGATGTAGTGCTGACCTGAGTCTGATGTGCTTGTGTTATTTTGACAAGTGTGTTTACTCCTGTTTTTCCGGGTTGCCTCCAGAACCACACTGTCTTACTAACTGCACCCTGGGGACTGTAACGCAGCTTGTGCAGTAAGTGCCACCGATCCTACTCGACCTTTGACCTCACAGTGACCTCACTAGCCTCACTGGGATTTCTCTCACCGCATGCCACGCAGTTTCTAGACACTGTATCACCGCTATAGGCATTATTGAAATATTGTACGTGCTTCGTTGTGGTCACACTTTTTTAGTCCTCATGTAGGTGTGAGCATGCCCATCGTCTGATATTAACCGAATAACCAGTCATCCAAAAAGCTATCAGAGTTTTTATTGGACCGAAATTATCATCCCAAAACATGAGGTGGAATTTCATAAGCCAAAACACAAGAAACTTTGGCTGATGAGCAGTGGCTCAAATAAATACCAATTTCAAAGAACGTTAACACAAGCAAAACTAAGTGAAACATGTTTTAAAGGAGTGGTGTAATGCCCTTTTCACAAGATGTAAAATACATTTTTGATGACCGCTGAGTGTGTGTGTGAAGTTTTAGCTCAAAATACCCTACAGATATTTTAAATAGCAAGTTAACCCCTTAACTGTCACTTGCCCGTATCTAAGTTTACTTCACTATATTAACATTAAATCCTAATCTAGTCATGACAAACTATATATCATTGGAAAGGTCTAAGACTCCTAAATAGATATTTTAGTGCTGTTTTTTTTTCTTACAAATTATGAATGAACAGTAATATATGAATTTATGACAAGAGTGCGCCTTAAAACAAAATCGGCGTCATTACAGGAGTTTCTGACCTTTGTCACAAAAAGTCGAAACACACACTTAATTGAAACTTTGGTTTTTGGAGCTAAAAGTTCATGATAAAACATAATTAGTATTTGTCAATAAAAAAAGATAAAATTATATTTTAAAAAGTAAGGTAAGAAGTCCTCTAAAAAGTATATATATATATATATATATATAATTATTATTATTATATCACATATTTTAGTAGTTATCATAAATTAGGTATCATTTTAAAGCTTACGAACTCAGAATTCATCCTGTGAAAACCAATTTGAAATTGGATGTTGCGTTACCATAGAAACAGTATTTTTTAAATAGGCCCCTCCCCTTTTGGGCATCATCTTTAATAATTTATTATGAAAACCTTTTCTAATCTTGACAAAACACATATTGTCAGAAAGGTCTGAGTCTCAAGGTTCCATATTTAGTGACAGAAGTGATATTTGAATAGAAATGTATTAATTTGTTATGGCAGAATGCATACAATTAAATTCAATGGAATTCAATGGCACCCGGTGGCTATTTTTGGTACTACGCCTAAACAAAATCTCATGGGAACTTCAATTTTTGTGATATCAACTTCAAATTTGGAACTAGGGCTGGGCGATATGGCCAAAAAAAATTATCACGATAATTTTTTCTATATCAGTCGATATCGATAATTATCACGATATATGTCAAATCTTTATTTCTTTCAAGTTTAAAGGCAGATTTTTGCTCCTAAGTGAAAGTTGTATTAACCAGAGCGTGAATTGTGGTTTTAAACTATACTCTTTATTGTCAGAACATATCATGACAAACACTTGCCAAACAGGTGAACATTTCACAAATATGAGGTAGAACATTCAAACATTTTTCCCTAAAATAAATATATGAATAGAAAAATATTTCTGCAGCACAGTTTGCAATGCAGGCTTTAATATTCAAATTACATGTTTTGTCTGAAAATGCATATTTGACTGTGAGTTGACAGTAAATCTGCATCCTAACTCAAGCTAATACTAAGCTAATGTTAAATTTATGTTCATTAACAAAAACAGTAACATCTGGTTTTTTTTATGTAACGACCACATTTTTATTTGGCAAAAGTAATATTCTGACTGAGTTGTATTAAAATTAACCATTGGTCATCCAGTCTCATGCATTTAGATGATGATAACCACAGATAAATCCAGGTATAGCCTATATCTTAGCACCTCACTATCATGGCAAAATGTAACTTTATGTTTTCTGTGGTATTTGTATGAAAACAGTGGCCTAACAGTTAAATACATTATTAAATGTTGTACTCAAATTCCATAAGACATTTAATGAATTGTCTACATTAATAATATTATACAATTATATATGTATATCCCACATTTCAAGGTGCAGTTAATATTACTTGGCTAACCTTACAGTAAATCCATGGTAGGCTAAATGGATTCAGTATCAATTCAGATTCTGACTGGATCATTGCACGCAGTGTTTCTCCTTTTTGTAAGTGGTGTTTCATCTGCCCTAAACTGGTTTAAACTTGACATCTGTGTTCTTCGCTGAACTCAAGCGCTTCTCGCTGGAAGTCTTGAGCGAGACGACCAAAGCAATCGCGTCTGCTCTAGCTTGCTCGCGCGCTGCGCTCACTGCCGTTTGGACTCTGAGCCGAGCGGATAAATGCTCCGGGTGGCGCGCGCGGCTCAATAGAGTTTCGTTCCGCTTTTGGCGCAGAAACATTATCGAACATTTATCGACCTCTTGATATCGTTTTATCGAGAAAAATTATATCGCGATAATTATCGTTATCGTTTTATCGCCCAGCCCTATTTGGAACACAACTTGGTTAGATATATAGCTTTCATTAGTAATTTTACAGTAAAACATATTTTGTAAAATATTTATTTCATATTAAAAAAATATATTTAAAAGTATATTTTATTTACTGTAAATTATAACTTCATTAACTTTAATTTTTTTGAAGTGCTTTACTTTAGTAATAATCTGCTGATTGTTTTCTTTAAAACAAGACCAAACTTAAATCTATATATTCCCAAGCATTCTTGAAATACAACCATTTAAGTTTGAATAGTGCATTTTAATGTCAATTATCAAAAAGGGGGGTGACAGGTAAAGGGTTAAAGTTGTCACTTTTTGAGGGTTTGCATAAACGCACCGTTTTAGTGTCTGTCCCTTTAAATGCAAATGAGCTGCTGCTCCCAGCACAGGGGGCGGGGCTACAACAGCCTGTGTCCTCTTATCTCACAGACATTATGTGACTGAAGTGTCACTGTATAAAACTATAAAAGGTAGTGTTTTAAATGAAGACTAAGTGACTTAAGTGACACTATATCAAACTCAAATGTGGCTTTTTGGATGGCGTTACCATTTTGACTATTAATATTTAATCACTTAACTTGACATTTTTCGTAGGTCTTTTGGCTGTTGTGTTTGTAATTGTATTATTTTTGTCCATTTCTTAACCTCAGCAGCCCTACTGATGGAGACCACACCATAACATCTGGTTTACTGTACTCTACTGTACTGTCTGGTGTTGTTAACAGGACGTGAGCATGCTGTGGTGCTGTGGTGTGTGTGTAGGGTTCATTGGCTGCTGTGTGTGTTGATTGTGCCGTTTAACACCTGCTGCTAACGCTGGGTCTCATTTCTACACTTCTAACAACAACTTGATGCTTGGTTGAATTTTTTAACATTCAATTAATATTTTAATATATTTAAAATTGCATTCAATCTTTATAGTTTTAGTAGTTTTTGTCATTTTTATTAAATTATTTCTATTTATTTTATATTTTATTTAATTTTATTTAAATAAAATATTTAAATTTTATATTATTTTTATTATAAAATTTATAATAAAAATAATATAATAAATTTTTATTTATATTTTATTTTATTTAATTTCAGCTTGATTTCAAATAACAAATCACTTCTAACCAGATTTCTTATTAGTGTTAGTTGTCTGGTTTGATGATGTCACTGGAGAAAGAATTCCATAGAACTCCATTTAAATTCTGTTTGTATGAGCTTCAAAGTCTCCGAAAGTTCAAAAACCGAAAGCAGATTCATATAGACGTACCGTAGTAAATCCCTGTTTCTGAATTATTCAAAGCACAGAAAATATCCACCTCTCATGCTGAAAGCTCATTCATTTTTAATGATCGAGAGAATTGTTCAGAATAAATGAAGCTCAAAATGTGTATTTCCTCAAAAGCTGACATTCAGTCCAAAACAAACTGAATAATCTTATTTTCTATCTGCCTCAGAATGGATGTTTATCGATTTTAGTTAAATCTGTAAAAGCACAATTACTTTCAGACCAGTGCTATTTTATTATTAGATGCTTTCATACTATATTTTGAATTAATTTTATTTTTAGTTCATTGCCAAGGCAACATTTATATTTTTAATAAAGTTTTTGTATAAGGTTTTTGTATAAGGTTCAATTTATAAGTTTTTTAAGGTACAGTTATCTATATATTATTTTATTTTATATAACTTCTTTATATTTCTATTTAGCTTTATTTATAGTATTATAAAGCTATATTTATTTTTAGATTTTCAGTTTTCATTTCAATATAGTTATGTGGTTTTGTCATTTTTTTTATTAGTACTTCTATTTAGCTTTCATTTATTTATATTTCTATTTTAGTTTTAGTAATACTACTTTAACTTGTTTTATTTTGGTAAAGGCAAGGCAACATTTCTTTTTTCAACACATTTTTTTTTGTAACAGTTTTTTTTATATTTTATTTAACTTCAGCCTTATTTAATGCATTTTTATTTCAGTTTTAATAATTCTAGTCCTTCAACAAGTTACAGATTTCCATCTAATATAGCCTATTTTATTTTGCTTCAGCTTTATTTTTAAATAATGATAATGATTTTTAATAGTTCTATTTCTATTTAGCTTTATTTATAGAATTATTTAATATTTCAAGTTTTTAGATTTAGATGATCAGTTTTCATTTTAATTTAGTTATGTGCTTTTATCATTTTTCTCAGTTTTAGTTTTGTAAGTACTTCTATTAAGCTTTAATTTATTTGTATTTCAATTTTACGAGTACTAGTACTTTAACTTGTTTTATTTTAGGAAAGCCAAGGCAACATTTCTTTTTACAACACATTTTTTGTAACAGTTTTTTTTTAATATTTTTTTTAACTTCAGCTTTATTCAATACATTTTTATTTCAGTTTTAGTAATTCTACTTCATCAAGTAGTACTAGAATATGACCTATTTTATTTTACGTCAGCATTATTTTAAAATAACGATAATGATTTTTAATAGTTCTGCTTTAGCTTTATTTATAGAATTATTTAACATTAAGTTATCTTTTAGATTTAGATCAGTTTTCATTTGAATTTAGTTATGTGCTTTTGTAATTTTTCTCAGTTTTAGTTTTTTAAGTACTTCTATTTAGCTTTAATTTATTTGTATTTCAATTTTAGTTTTACTAGTACTAGTACTTTAACTTGTTTTATTTTAGGAAAGAAAAGGCAACATTTCTTTTTTCAACACATTTTTTGTAACAGTTTTTAAATATTTTATTTAACTTCAGCTTTATTTAATACATGGATTTTTATTTCAGTTTTATTAATTCTACTTCATGTAGTACTACAATACAGCCTATTTTGTTTTATGATCAGTTTTCATTTTAATTTAGTTATGTGCTTTTGTCATTTTTGTCAGCTTTAGTTTTTTAGTATATCTATTTAGCTTTCATTTATTTGAAAACTATTTTATTTTACGCCAGCTTTACTTTTAAATAACGGTAATGATTTTTAATAGTTCCACTTTAGCTTTATTTATGGAATGTATATATGTTCTTTTGTCATTTTTATCAGTTTTACTTTTTTAAGTATTTCCTTATTTAATTGTATTTCAAGTTTATTTTTTAGCAATTCTAGTAATTCAACTTAAACCTATTATTTCAGTTTTTCAGTATTTAATCTTTCCATTCAATATTTTATTTCAGCCTTATTTCTATTAACAAATAAAAAAATATTTTTTTTATGTTTTAGTTAACAATAACAACAGTGATGCGGACCAACCACCAACTAACTTGACTCCAAATACCAGCCTTTCCCGCAGAAGCTCAGAGTTTGAAACCCTACATGTTTTCTTCCTTGACTGCAGGATTTGCCCCGTTCCTCAGTGGCTCCACCTCTGGACTCCCGTTTCCTTCGACCGGCTCGTCCCGCCAACCGTCGACCCCCGTCCCGCTGGGCCGCCCACTCGCCCTCATCCTCGCCCAAACACACAGTGAGGTTCCTCTTCCCCTCGGCTCAGGCCGTCCCGGAGACCGAGGAGCCCGGGCAGGAGGTTTCCTCACACACGTAACCAGCCTAGATACATGCTTTTGCACTTCCCCCCTTTTAGTTGTCAAGTGTGAATATGAATCGGAATTTAGAGCGCATTATTGTTTTACTTCTGAAAGGTGCGCAGAAATCGAAGCCCCTGGTCATTATTATATGCTTTGACTTTCCTTTACCGTCCCCCGTTCCAGCCCGACCACACGTACGCACACCACCGGAGCGCCGGAACCATCGAGAACCTTTCTCAGAACCATTGAACTGCCACTAGAGGGCAGAGTTCTGTGAGCACCAGCTGAATTTGAAACATTCTAGAAGTTCCGTTTTGGAATTCTCGAGAACAATGGAATGTACTGACGCAAAACACCGCAAAGTGTTCCATAAGAGGTGCCTACACACACGTGACCTCGCAACGGTCCCGTACTCGTGTGCGTGTCAATGTTCATGTATGCAATACATATGACTTTATATGTGTTGGTCGTAAAACATCGAACTTCTTTTGAGACGTTCTGATACTGGATAGTAATAATATTTGTCAGAACAGCATAAAAGTTTACATGCATTTACGTTTCTTAATTTCCGAGGGTTAAATAAGCCCGTGTTGAATTATGTTCCGTGTGTATATAGTTTATAAAACTATTTTCTTATTTTTCTCGTACATCCCATTTTGTTTCGGAAACCTTTGATGCTTGAATTTAAAAAGACTTTGTAAGGAGAAAACCACACACTCTTAGATCGACAGGGAGGAATGATATATGATGTCAATCACGATGTATTTTAAAACCCAATGTAAAACTGAATGTTAAATGATGACAGGAGAGTATATTGACACTGAGTATACTTATGCACATTTCCCTAGTCACAAAACCCTGAAGGAATATGCACGGGATTAGTTGGAAATAAACCGTCATAAGGAAAACCAATCGTAAAGGATAGTGGGGTTAAAAAGACAACCAGGGTTAAAGGAGTATCACTTTTAAAAAAAACTTTTGCTGATAATTTACTCACCCCCATGTCATCCAAGATGTCCATGTCTTTCTTTCTCCAGTCGAAAAGAAATGAAGGTTTTTGATGAAAACATTCCAGGATTTTTCTCCATATAATGGACTTCAATGGGGACCAAACGGTTCAAGGTCCAAATGAGAGTTTCAGTGCAGCTTCAAAGGGCTTTAAATGACTCCAGATGATGAATAAGGGTCTTATCTAGCGAAACAATCGCTCATTTCAAAAATAAATTAAAAAGTTTAAGTTTATAAGCTCAAATGCTCGCTTTGCTCTGTTCTGTGATGTGCGTTCGTGACTCTTCTGTTCGAACTCGTTCATCAAAATGAACGAATCTTTTTTCGAGTCATTTGGTTCATTCAAGAAACGAATTGACTCAGAAAAAGATTCGTTCATTTGAACGAGTTCGAACAGGATAGTCATGAATGCGCATCACAGAACAGAGCAAAGCAAGCATTTGAGCTTATAAAACTTAAACTTTGTTATTTATTTATTAAATGAGCGATAATAAGACCCTTATTCATCATCTGGAATCGTTTAAACCTCTTTGAACAGTTCGCAGTTTGCACTGAAACTGTCTTTTGGACCTTGAACCGTTTGGACCCCATTGAAGTCCATTATATGGAGAAAATCCTGGAATGTTTTCATCAAAAACCTTAATTTCTTTTTGACTGAAGAAAGAAAGCCATGAACATCTTGAATGACATGGGGGTGAGTAAATTGCAAAAGTTTTTTTTTTTCAAAAGTGAACTACTCCTTTAAATTTGACAATATTTACTACTATCTTAACCCTTTATCTAAATGCTGGGTTGTTTCAACCCAAATTTGGGTCAAATACGGTCAAACCCAAATGCTGGGTTAAAAATGCAATTCAAAAATTTACAATTGAAAGTAAAAGTTGAAAATTTTTAAATTACATTTTTAACCCAACATTTGGGTTTGTCCATATTTGACCCAAATTTAGGTTAAAACAACCCAGCATTGTTTAGAGTGTATGTTAAAAATCCTTTCTTTAATTTGTTGTTCTTGGTTAAAAAGAACCAGCCTTTTAAAACGTCTGTATTGTCACCAAATAATGGATTTGGTCTTTTTGTCAACTCACGATCAGTACGTTCCAAAATGAAATGCAAAAGCTGTCCTAATCGAAAGTTGATCAAAAAGATCAAACCCAGTTTGAGTCCGATGCAAATAACATTAACTAGCATTTTCAGGAAAATGACCAGAACACAACATGAGGGTTAGTCAACATCCCAGATCATATTTAGATTGATTCATGATGTCTGTTCTTTTTATATTGGGATGCTTTAGGATTGGTTCATATGATAAATATTCCACGGGGCGTCCTGTGCACATTTCTCCGGGATGTGTGTACTAGGGTTCGGACAGCGGTTGTGCAGATATCATGTTTGATATGCATGCCTTTAAACACTAGCACTTTAGTGCATGATCTCAGACGCTGTTGTACCTTGTGATAAAGCTCATGATTTAAGCCACCCCACACACACACACACACACACACACACACCGTGTGGCGGCTCGTGTCATTTTTTTGTTGCATCGACACAATTAAGGACACTTTTTAAGCCCATTATTGTTCCTGTTATCTGGTCTTTGTATAGATGTTATTATGAATTCAGATGTTTCTTTTCTTTGGAGGAAAAAGAAAAAAAATTATGAATGTTTTAAATAAAGTCACTGTCAGATGTCTAATGATAGAGTGTTAAAATTGGTAATAAATTGAATGTGTATTTACAAAAAAAAATGTGTTTGATTTATTTGTTGCAAATAAAAAAGTATGCAAAATGTAACATTTTTTTTTTAGCAATGATGCAAATGAATTAAAAGTGACAGTAAAGACATTTGTAAAAAATGCTGGGTTGTTTTAACTTCAACTTTGAGTCAAATATGGACAAACCCAAACGTTGGGTTAAAAATGTAATGTAAAAATTAAACCCAATGGCTGGGTTTGTCCATATTTGACCCAAAGTTGGGTTAAAACAACCCAGCATTTTTTATGTTTCAAAAGATTTCCATTTCAAATAGATGCTGTTCTGTATTCAAAAATGTCTCGGGGATTCTGCAAATAAATGTGAAGTATTATTTGCAACATTGATAATAATTAGAAATGTATCACAGATTTCAAATTTCAGAAGGATCACGTGACTGAAGACTGAACCCCATCCTCGTGTCACGGCAGGTTTGAGTTTATGTTTGTTAGCTGATCAAATGATTATATGTAAAGAGTTTTATGATCTCTTTTTGAAGCATAAAAGTGGTTGTTGCGTGGAGGGACAGAAAGCTGTCAGATTTCATCGTGTTCTGAAAGTCTTAGTTTATTTTTGGGTGCACTGTCCCTTTAAAACTTTCAAAGGCAGTACTTTGAGGACGCGCGCGCGCGAGCATTTGTTTGGTTTGCGTGATCTGCAGGCATAGGGTCGCTGAAAGGAGATTTCCCAGGACTATCAAATCCTTTCATTTCAGTGTAACACCGTGTTCAGAGTGAATGTGTGTTGAGATTAAAGCACTGTGTCATTATAGACTCATCCAGCGCTTGAGAAGGGCACCTGAGAGATAAACATGGCTTTCCTTTCAGCTCTTATATAATCACTGCATCTGGACTTCAGGAACTGCTGACACAAGACAACACAAAGCTGATGTTTCAGGGACGGCATCTTTATTGCGTGTTTGTCAGTATTACATCACTGCAGTTTTCATTTCATATGATTTTTTTTAAACGAGCACTAGGCTAAATGTGCTGAAGAATTTACATTATATTCCATTCGCATGTATTTAACATCCATGATTGATAGGCTATTATTTTTTATTTAAGCTTCATGTGCTACTTAATTGAGTTATTGACTGAAGGCAAGTGTAGATGAGTTTATAGGCTCTATGCACAGCTCCACTACTTCCTGAACTTCAGCCAGCTTCTTGTTTCCTGTCTGGCATTATTGGACACATTGAATAATTCAGGTGTGTTTGATTATTGTTGCTGTGACTACTGACTGAGGTCAAGCACACCTGAATTAATCAAATTGTCCAATAATGGTAAACAGGAAACAAGGAGCTGGCTGAAGTTCAGGAAGTAGTGCAGTTGTGCATAGAGCCCATTACAAGTAAGATTAGACGTGAAACAAAAACATGGCGTGACCAGGACACATGGCAAACATGAGGGCTTAAAAGGAGTAGTTCACTTTTAAGAAAACTTTTGCTGATAATTTACTCACCCCCATGTCATCCAAGATGTCCATGTCATTCTTTCTTCAGTCGAAAAGAAATTAAGGTTTTTGATGAAAACATTCCAGGATTTTCTCCATATAATGGACTTCAATGGGGTCCAAACGGTTCAAGGTCCAAATGAGAGTTTCAGTGCAGCTTCAAAGGGTTTTAAACGACACCAGACGATGAATAAGGGTCTTATCTAGCGAAACGATCGCTCATTTAAAAAAAAAAAAGTTTAAGTTTAAGAAGCTCAAATGCTCGCCTTGCTTTGTTCTGTGATGCGCGTTTGTGACTCACGTGTTCAAACTTGTTTATCAAAATGAACACATTTTTTTCGTGCCATTTGGTTCATTCAACGATCGAAATGAACAAGTTGACTCGGGAAAAGATTCGTTCATTTTGATGTCTTGTAAGAAATTTGTAATAAAATACCCAAAAATCACTTGCACGGTGTGATATATTTCCTGCAGTTGTGTACTTGCAATATCCCAAAAATCTCCAAAGTTCTTTTATTTCAGAGAAATTCCAATTTTAAATAAATAAGAGGCCGTCCCGGAAAAAAAAAATGTCGCCTGTCAATGACGCAATATCCGCGCTATCCTCGTTTCCGCTCCATGACGTAACCATGGCGACAGACGTGGACGGTAGTGAGTAGCGTTTAGCGGCACCCAGTTCTTGTTTCGTTCAAACATAGACCATGACAAGCAGACTTTGGGACAAACAAGGAAAACTAAAATGAGGATCAATATCAGCATGGCGTTTCTGAGATGCCGAGAGCTACTAGCGTCTGAGACTGATTTCCACTCGACAGAGAGCTAGCGTCCGTGACCAACTTGGACTTGAACTTCATGAGTCACGACTTTTCAGCTTTATTAGACAGGTGAGCAAATGTA
The DNA here is from genome assembly GCA_038021265.1 of Cyprinella venusta. Lineage (NCBI taxonomy): Eukaryota > Metazoa > Chordata > Actinopteri > Cypriniformes > Leuciscidae > Cyprinella > Cyprinella venusta. Next base: position 34,626,323 of record CM075870.1, on the reverse strand, counting down.
CATAAAACAAATCAATGTTATAACGTTAGCTTGACATGATGAAGTAGTAGAATATAGTCAGTATAACTTAGCTGCTAACTAGTTTTGGATAGCAAACGAACTAACACGTAACTAAAATAACACTATAACTTTCAACACACAGTTAAATGCCGTTTAGTGTGATAGTGTAACGTTAGACCAAGTGGAACAGCGCTGCGTTTCCCCTCACAAGTTTAATTCGTCTAATAAACTGACCTGAGTGAGTAATCCAGCACTTGTGTGTAGTTCAATAGGATGAAATCTCATTATTCTTTTATTTCCGCGTGACTCGCGTGTGATTTGTCTTTTATTAGCAATTGCGAACTGCTTCATACCACTGTAATGTTAAAAACAATGAATGTTTGCAGTCATCCATAAACATTATTAGATCCATCAGCTTGACAGCAAGTTTTTTTTTTTTTTTTTTTTTTTTTTTTTTTTTTTTTTATTGATAACAATAACTAGTACAAACAAGAAGAATATCAATATACAATCAAGCGTTTGTACAGACAAAACCATACCAAAAACAGAAGCAAGAAAAAAAACAAAACAAATACAAAAAAAAAAAAAAAAAAAAAAAAAAAAAGTGATAACAACAACAAAAAGAAACATACATACATACATACATAGCCTAGTAAATGAAAGAGGAAAAATAATAAGGATGTTAAGCTTGACAGCAAGTCCCATCATTCAGCTCATCACCACCGCGTCATAAACATACGCCTTTGTTATCGTTGATAACGGCGCCCTCTTGTGGCCAAAAAAGCTATTGGAGCTTTAATTCGCATTAAGAATTGATTCTAGTTATGTGCGTTTTAATATGTGCGCAGGTTTGTAATTCCCTACAAACCATACCTAAACAAACTATTTGTCTTGCTTATAAATTTTGATACAGAATTTTATTTTATCGAATTTTATTTTACAGGATTTTTTATTATATTTGGTTGGTATACGAACCGAAATTTCCAACACTTTATCTGTAGAGTGGTATAGACCATTTCAAAAGATGTAAACAACACTGGTCCAGAAGCACTTCCTGTTTCAGTTTGTAACCGTTTTCTTTATTTCACATGTAAAGAAAACTTCTTAAAGATGTTTGTTTAACTTTTTGATTCAGTTTTAAATGTTCTGTTGGTTGTATTTTATCCCAGCTTTTATGTAGTGTTAAAAAACTGAAACAGGAAGTGCTTCTGGGCCAGTGTTGTTTACATCTTTTGAAATGGTCTATAGGGAGAGCTGGAACACAAAGGTTGTTCAACGGTTTGACTTGCTTTTCTGATTTAATCTCATTCCCTGCTGAAATTCATTTCGGTTTCAAGATAAAGTAGAATATTTTGCCAGAATTAAGTGGACAACTGCTTTTGTTTAGAATTACATTTTCGTTTTAGAATATCCATTATTATTCAAGTGTTTTCAGGCGGTGAATGTCTTCAATGAAATCAATGTTTTCAATATCATTATGTATATGAATACAGTTATGATTACCATCAAACAACATGTGTAATTCATGCATGTCAACATTCACTGAATGTGAAACGCATATATCTTTTTGACTTTAGGATTCAGAAAGATGAATTCAGCATTTGATTCATTGTTTTCTAGGAGACGATTGAGATGTTAACAAGATCTCACGTAATGCTAGCTTTTAGCATAGCATGCTAGTTAGCTTTTTTACTTCTGGCAACAATTGTATTAACGCTTAAAAATTCATTAAAGTTGTGATCATTTGTGAAGATTGAGATTTTGCATATTATCATCTCTATTTCAGCCTAGATGAGATGAAGCTCAATGAAAGTAAGCAAAAATCACATGTAAACATTGAGATATTTCGCATAAATGTGGAGAATATTCCTTCCGCTGATCTTGATTTGGAACAATCAGTTTTTGGATTGTTGTTTTTTTAATCATCTATCAGATTTTTTGTGCAATAGTTGTGATGCCTGCCTTAATCTAATAACTTAATGTCATAACGTTAACGACTCTGCTGACTGATCTGGAAATGGACTTGAGATCTCATTTGAGGTTGTGCGTGACTCTTGGGTCCTGATAAGTTAATTACAAAGATCTCATTTAAATAAATCCCTCTGTTTATTGAATTGCCCCGTCCATGTTTCAGGGACACAAGTGTGAATGTGAGCGGCCGACACTTTCATTTCTGTCTCAGGCAATCTTCTTAATGGGTTTCCATGGCTAAACTTATAAAACAGCAGACTGTGTGTGAACATCTCGTTCTTCTCCTCCCAAACCTTAATCCAATCTGTGTGGATGAGAATATGTAATTAAATAAGATTGGATCCTTCAAACACTAAACCGTGAGTCTGTCTAGTCTATCTATCTGTATCTGTCTGTCTATATCTGTCTGTCTATATATCTGTCTATCTATATATTGGTCTGTCTAAATATCTAAATATCTATCTATCTATCTATCTATCTATCTATCTATCTATCTATCTATCTATCTATCTATCTATCTATCTATCTATCTATCTATCTATCTATCTATCTATCTATCTATCTATCTATCTATCTATCTATCTATCTATCTGTCTGTCTGTCTGTCTGTCTGTCTGTCTGTCTGTCTATCTGTCTATCTGCCTGTCTGTCTGTCTGTCTATTGGTCTGTTTATCTATCTATCTATCTATCTATCTATCTATCTATCTATCTATCTATCTATCTATCTATCTATCTATCTATCTATCTATCTGTCTGTCTGTCTGTCTGTCTGTCTGTCTGTCTGTCTGTCTGTCTGTCTGTCTGTCTGTCTGTCTATTGGTCTATCTATCTATCTATCTATCTATCTATCTATCTATCTATCTATCTATCTATCTATCTATCTATCTATCTATCTGTCTGTCTGTCTGTCTGTCTGTCTGTCTGTCTGTCTGTCTGTCTGTCTGTCTGTCTATTGGTCTGTTTATCTATCTATCTATCTATCTATCTATCTATCTATCTATCTATCTATCTATCTATCTATCTATCTATCTATCTATCTATCTATCTATCTATCTATCTATCTATCTATCTATCTGTCTGTCTGTCTGTCTGTCTGTCTGTCTGTCTGTCTGTCTGTCTGTCTGTCTGTCTATCTAGCTGTCTGTCTATCTATCTATCTATCTATCTATCTATCTATCTATCTATCTATCTATCTATCTATCTATCTATCTATCTATCTATCTATCTATCTATCTGTCTGTCTGTCTGTCTGTCTGTCTGTCTGTCTGTCTGTCTGTCTGTCTGTCTGTCTGTCTGTCTATTGGTCTGTTTATCTATCTATCTATCTGTCTGTCTGTCGGTCTGTCTGTCTGTCTGTCTGTCTGTCTATTGGTCTGTTTATCTATCTATCTATCTATCTATCTATCTATCTATCTATCTATCTATCTATCTATCTATCTATCTATCTATCTATCTGTCTATCTGTCTGTCTGTCTGTCTGGCTGTCTGGCTGTCTATCTATCTATCTATCTATCTATCTATCTATCTATCTATCTATCTATCTATCTATCTATCTATCTATCTATCTATCTATCTATCTATCTGTCTGTCTGTCTGTCTGTCTGTCTGTCTGTCTGTCTGTCTATCTATCGGTCTGTCTATCTATCGGTCTGTCTGTCTGTCTGTCTATCTATCTATCTATCGGTCTGTCTGTCTATCTATCTATCGGTCTGTCTATCTAGCTGTCTGTCTGTCTATCTATCTATCTATCTATCTATCTGTCTGTCTGTCTGTCTGTCTGTCTGTCTGTCTATCTATCTATCTATCTATCTATCTGTCTGTCTATCTATCTATCTATCTATCTATCTATCTATCTATCTATCTATCTATCTATCTATCTATCTATCTATCTATCTATCTATCTATCTATCTATCTATCTATCTATCTATCTATCTATCTATCTATCTATCTATCTATCTATCGGTCTATCGGTCTGTCTATCTATCGGTCTGTCTGTCTGTCTATCTAGCTGTCTGTCTGTCTTTGAAAAAAACATTTATTCATTTTAGAACTGTAGTTCATTTTAACTCGGTATAAGACACTGACAAACAATGTTTGTTCTTCTCCCGGAAGAAGATGAAGGGCTCGTGATCTTCTCAACGGCTGCAGATACAGCGTGCGAGGTGTGTGTGTGTGTGTGTGTGTGTGTGTGTCTAGCAGATGGCTCAGTCATTGTTGGGCTGCTAAAACTTTGCAAGCTCTTGTTAAGATAAAGAAACTTAAATGACTGTTGTCATGGTAACGGCATCACTGCAACCCTATATGTATAAATATAGATATAAAGAGAGAGATAGATAGATATAGATACAGTATATAGATAGATATATAGATATATATATATATATACATCCCTCCAGAATATCAAGAAAATGTTTCTGTCATATTCTGCCTGGAAGCATCTGTTGTGATGGAGCTTAACAGGAAGAAAAAGATGATCCGATCAGAGCTTGAACGAAATGATCGTTTGATAAAGACCATGGAAATAATCTTTCACTGCTGCAAATACGATCTTACATCAGCAACAAAAAGATTTTAGCAAAACACAACAGGACAGAAGCACTCAAAAACTTTGTGTTATTTTCAATGAGGCACGAGGGTATCGTGTGTGTGTGTGGCTTATTAAGGGCCAAATTTTTCAAACGACCTCACAAATGAAGTAAAATGTTAAAAACTGATGTGATGATATTTGAGGTGCTCTTCAGTCATTGAAAAGCTCATGTCATGTTTTACTTAAATCTACAGGTTTGTGTTAAGTTTAGGTATAGAGTTTAGCATAAATAACATTATTTCTATGCTGGTTAAGCACATTAATCCACACCTTTTCATTACTGTTATGCAAAAGACTGATTATATTTTTGTTGAAATATGATCTTTATATACATATTTCAACAAACATGAATGAAAAAACTTGACAGACCATATAAGATATGTTTTATTTCATAAAAACAAACAGAACAGTATGCGCAACATACATACATACATACATACACATCTCAACAACACAAAACGAACTGGTTGCAGTCAAGTCTGCAACTAAAACTAATCTAAAGAAAAATAGCTTCTGTATTGCTGTTCCTTTGTGAAATGAAATAATGAAGTGTTTTTACATTCCCCTTGTCAATAATAGAATTGGATTTAGTAAAATGAAATTCTGTTAGCATGATTAGCATGTTGCTAGCATGATTTAACATGTTGCTAGCACGTTTTAGCAAGTTGCTTACATGATTAAACACATTGCTAGCAAGTTTTAACATGTTGTTTGCATGATTTAGCATGTTAGCATTATTTAACACATTGCTAGTATTACTTAGCATGTTGCTACCATGGTTAACATATTGTTAGCATGTTGCTTACATGATTTAACACATTGCTAGCATGTTTCTAGCATGATTAACATGTTAGCATTTGGCCTGCATGGATTAGACATGTTTCTAGCATGATTAACATGTTGCTTGCATGATTTAGCATGTTAGCATTATTTAACACATTGCTAGTATTATTTAGCATGTTGCTACCATTGTTAACATATTGTTAGCATGTTTAGCATGTTTCTTACGTAATTTAGCACATTGCTAGCGTGTTTCTAGCATGATTAACACATGTTGCTTGCATGATTTAGCATGTTAGCACATTGCTCGTATTATTTAGCATGTTGCTACAATTGTTAACATATTGTTAGCATGTTTAGCATGTTTCTTACGTGATTTAGCACATTGCTAACATGTTTCTAGCATGATGAACATGCGGCCTGCATGGATTAAACATGTTGGCATGTTGCTAGCATGATTTGAACAGTTGCTAAACTGCAATTAAACATGTAATGAATTAAATCCGCAAAACAAAAAAAGAAAATCAGAATGGGAAAAAATACTGTAACGCATCACAAAAGAATATACAAATTTAGTGAAATCCTGAGGTGAGCTATCTTGACAACACTTCTTTTTTATTTTTGTTTTGTTTTACCTGAACTATGAGCAGAGTAACACCCCTCAGATCTGATCTAGGAGAACCAGCACCGGTTCTGAGCCCAAACCCAAAGTCTTTAACGCACACAGGGTGACAGCGGCGTCCCGGCGTGAGAAAGAGCCGCCGTCTAACATCTTTGGCTGAACAGCACTTCCACGACCTTGGGGTCAGCCAGGGTTGAGAGGTCACCCAGGTCTTTTTCATTGCGTGCGATCTGTCGCAGAACTCGCCGCATGATCTTACCTGCGGGACGGGTGAAAGCCTTGAGTTTCAGGAGCAAAGGCAAACACAAGGAGGAATTGAGGATGATACCAGTACCTGAACGTGTTTTGGGAAGCCCTGGAGCGTTCTGGATGAAATCTGGGGTTGCTATTGGTCCGATCTTCTCCCTCACTAAATGACAAAACAATCCACACTGAAGTTAGCAAGTGTCAAATAGATTCAGGTGAGTCAGAGTCTTGAGTCTTGATGTCTATCTGAAGTCTGACTATTTTATTTCTATCAGTCTATCTGTGTGAAACCGGCCCCTGTGTTTAATCTGATCCTCTGACCTTTTCTCTTGAGTTCCTCTGTCAGTGTGCGGGTGAACTCGTCGTGCTCTTTCAGTGTGATGAAGCAGTACAGACACTCTCCCTTCACAGCATGAGGCCGACTGACCACTGCAGCTTCAGCCACTGACGGGTGATCGGACAGAGCCGCCTCCACCTCAGCCGTGCTCAACAGGTGACCTGAGACGAGACATTTGGGGGTCATCAGATTAAAGGGATAGTTCACTTTGAAATTAATTTTTGGTGTGTTTTATCTTACCTCAAGGGCATCCAAGATGTAGGTGTCTTTGTTTCCGCAGTATTTTCAATTTTGATATTTGTAGGTCTGTCAGTCATATAATGGAGGTCTATGGTCACCACCTCAAAGAGCATGCACAGAGAAGTCCAGATTAAACATGATTTAATGACTCGTAAATGTAAGTACACATTGATGGCCTAAGACACGAAACGAGCGGTTTGTGTGAGAAAACGAACAGTATTTATATTGTTTTTACCTCTTATAACCACAGCCACGTCTAAGTGATCTGAGGGCGCGGGCGCTTTGTGGCTGTGGCTACAAGAGGTAAAAATGATATAAATACTGTTCGTTTTCTCACACAAACCGCTCGTTTCGTGTCTTAGGCCATCAATGTGTACTTACATTTACGAGTCATTAAATCGTGTTTAATCTGGACTTCTCTGTGCATGCTCTTTGAGGTGGTGACCATAGACCTCCATTATATGACTGACAGACAAGAACGGTTTGACCTAAAAATATCAAAATTAAAAAAATACTGTGGAAACAAAGACACATACATCTTGGATGCCCTTGAGGTAAGCTAAAACATACCAAAAAATTAACTGTTATTCAGCAATTGAAATGTCAAAAGTGACATTTATAGATTTTACGAAAGATTTCTATTTCAAATAAATCAGGTTCTTAAAGAATCCTAAAAAAATGTATCAGTGTTTCCTCAAAAATCTGAATTATTTAACATCTGAAATGTTGATCTTGAGCAGCAGATCATATTCGAGTGATTTCTGAAGGATCATGTGACAGTAATGATGCTGAACATTCAGCTTTGATCACAGGAATAAATTACATTTCACTATATATTCAAGTAAAATAAATATTTAGAGTTGTATTAATAATTCATAAATGTATGGTTTGTACTGTATATTTGATCACATAAATATAGCCACAGTGCCATGAGTAGTATTTGCTCCGTTCAGAATTTCTCTCTCTCTCTTTTTTGCATTTAATTGCAGTTAAAATGTTGAAATATACAGTAGTTAAGATTTAAAGTGGATCAAAACCTTTCATCAAAGTTATACATGAATTTTGAACAAAACCTGCTCTTGTCTCAGAACAACTTTGAACTTTTTTATCTTAAAATGTGTGTGTATATATATATATTAGGGCTGTCAAACGATTAATTACGATTAATCGCCTCCAAAATAAAAGTTTGTGTTTACATAATATATGTGGGTGCACTGTGTATAATTATTTTACATATATAAATACACACTCATGCTTGTATATATTTAAGAAATTAGTTCATGTATATACTGTATTTGGATTTATATATAATTTATATCATATTTAAATATGAATGTTTTATATGTAAATAATATTTTTCTTAAATAGACATGCATGCGTGTATTTATATATATACAAAATAATTATGCACAGTGCACCCACATATATTATGTAAATAAAAACTTTTATTTTGGATGCGATTAATTGTGATTAATCATTTGACAGCTCTAATATATATATATATATATATATATATATATATATATATATATTAGGGCTGTCAAACGATTAATCGCGATTAATCGCATCCAAAATAAAAGTTTGTGTTTACATAATATATGTGGGTGTTCTGTGTATAATTATTTTATATATATAAATACACACACTTGCATGTATATATCTAAGAAATATTTTCATGTATATACTGTTTATAGATTTATATATAATTAATGTTATATATAAATATAAAATATTTTACATATAAATAATATTTTTTTCTTAAATATACATGCATCTGTGTGTATTTATATATATTCAAAATAATTATACACAGTGCACCCACATATAGTATGTAAACACAAACTTTTATATATATATATACTATATAATACCCCTAAATATAACCAACCTTATTTACTTCCTAAATAACTGTCCTGTTTTTATTTTACATATATTTTGTATACAAATTGAAATAATTGTCATAAAACGTCATATTATAGATTCTGGAAGTTAAGTGCCATTTCATGTTGTCATTAAGAGAAAGCAAAATAATATAAAATGGCATTTCTAAGCAGCAGGTGGCAGCACTGAGACATCATCATCTCTCAAGGTCTCACCAGAGACATTCAGCATGTCGTCGATCCGGCCGGTGATCCAGTAATATCCGTCCTTGTCCCGCCGGCAGCCTGAGGACACAACCACACTTACAGCAACAGAAGTTTGGTTACGCTACCAAAGTCACCATTTCTTTATGTTTAAGGAATATTGCAGAATTAATTATAAATGATTTATCATTTTTTTTTAAATTCATGTGCCTTGTAATCATTAATGAAAATATCTTCTCCTCCCTCTTGCAGTTCTTCTCTTCTCATTCAGTTTGGATTTCAAGAGATTGTCTGGACCAGGACCACACCCATAAATGCATTGAAGCAACTGCCATGTGATTGGTTGACTAGATAATTGCATTAATGAGAACTTGAAAAGGTGTTCCTAACAATCCTTTAGGTGAGTATGTACACAATAAGTCAAATGTAAGTACATAGTACTAAGTCACTTAGTATAAAGTGGGACACTTTTATTTAATAGCAAACATAAAGGATAATGTTTTTGTTCCGTAAGAAAAATCGCCTCGTAAAAATCACAATGTAATTAGTGACATTTTAAGTAACATTCACCGGCACTGGTTATGAAGTGGATGTGTTTGTGTATTACCATCTCCTGTCACATAGAATCCCGGGAACTTTCTGAAGTAGGTGCTCTCGAAGCGCTCCTGATTCCCGTACACACCCCTCATGATTCCCGGCCAGGGCTTCCGGAAAACCTGAGACACAATACAGTCTTAGAAGAAATGGTTCTATTTAGAACCAGAAATGGTTCCATCCCCCGCTTCATATATGGAACTCCAAAATAGTTCTATATAGAACCATTTTATTTTATTTTTTGGTAAAAGGTTCTATTGGCCAAGTATGGAACCCCAGGGTTCTATATAGAACTATATAGGAATTCTTTTTTTTTAAGAGTGTATAGAACCTTTTAGGGGTTCCAAATACGTAGCGCTGATAGAACCTTTTAAGGTTCTATATAGAACCTTTTCTTCTAAGAGTGTACAGGTACATCTGTTTATGCAACGTCTGAATCAGAGATGGGCAACGATTAATCGCGATTAATCACAACCAAAATAAAAGTTTGTGTTTACATAATGTATGTGTGTGTAGTGTGTATAATTAATTTTTATATATAAATACCCACACATGCAAGTATATATTTAAGAAAAATGTGTTATTAATATATCAAATATTTATATATAATATTAATTTTGAATAAATATATATAAAATATATACATGCACATATTTCTTAAATATATACATGCATGTGTGGGTATTTATATATACAAATTAATTATACACACTACACACACATATATTATGTAAACACAAACTTTTATTTTGGATGCGATTAATCACAATTAATCATTGCCCATCCCTAATCTGAATGACCGCTTGATCTAAATTGTTAAAAGAATGGGTTCAGGAGCACCATCCAATGTTGACTTTTACATAACCTGTCTTAAAAATAAAAATTCATAGTTTAGTAACCCTGAAGTTGTTTCAAACCTGTATGAGTTTCTTTCTTCTGCTCAACACAAAGGAAGATATTTTGAAGAATGTCACTTGATGGACCCCATTGACTTCCATAGTAGGAAAATCAACTGTCTGGTTACCGAGATTCTTCAAAATATCTTCTTTTGTGTTCAGCCGAACAAAGAAAATTCGAAACAACTTGAGGGTGAGTAAACGATACCAGAATATACATTTTAATGACTTATTCCTTTAACCAATCAGAAACTACGTTGTAAATCTCACCAGGTATCCCTCCGCCTCCCCTTCTAATTCTTCTCCGTGTTCATTGAGAATGGCGGGCTGGACTCCAAAAAACGGGCATGTCTACACAGAGAAGGCACTGATATCAGAGTCATCCGTCCCTGTTTTTAACCGTCCTGAAGACGGATGTGGGATAACTGAAGGGGAACGAGGAGACTCACGGCAGATCCAGGCTTCAGTGGTGTCGCAGCTGGAAGTGGGGTTAAAACATGGCCGCCCTGCACAAACAACAAACTGAGTGAGTTTATCAGTTATTAACTGAGTATTAGTGTCTGGTTGGTTTTGAGTGTTGTAAATGTTTTACCGTCTCCGTTTGCCAGAAGGTGTCGATAACCGGACAGCGTTGCTGACCCACGACATCATAATACCAAAGCCAAGCCTCCGGGTTGATGGGTTCACCAACCGTACCCAACACACGCAGACTGGACAGGTCATACCTGAGAGAGACAGCCAATGTGTGGAAAAACTATATCTGCACAATACAAATATAATTGGAAAAAACAATTAAATAAATAATATTTTATTATTGACCTATTTTATAATAATAATATTAGATGACACTTTACAATAAGTTAATGAACATGAACTAACAGTGAACGAACAATATATTTGACATTTATTAATATTTGTTGTTACAGTTGCTTGTGTTAATTCAAAAGCATTAACTGATGTTAACAAATACACTTGATTTTAATGAATTAATATTAAAGATGAATAAATGCTGCAGAAGTCTTGTTTATATTTAGTTAATGTTAATCAATGTAGTTAGCTAATGTTAGCAAATGAAAACTTATTTTAAAGTGTTAGCTAATAACTATTATTATAAAGTAAATTATATATATATATATATATATATGATATTAATATTATATATATATATATATATATATATATAAAATATTAATATTTATATATATAATATTATATTAATATTACATATATAGCTATATATACGTATATATATATATATATATATATATATATATATATATATATATATATATATATATATAATTATTATTATTACTTTTTTTTTTTGTAAAATAGTACAATAAAACCTGTAGCTGTAGTCCGGCTTTTTAACCAATTGGTTTTGTCGGATAAACACCTTACTCAACTGTTTGGTTCTTCTTTCATATTTAAAAATATTAAACATTTTCCTCATATTTTGATGGTTTAAAAACTTTTTGGGTCATTAAAAACTTTTGGCCACTACTATGAATACATATACCACAGCAAAGCAAAGAAATGTATATATGTGTGTGTATATATATATATCTATATATATATATATATATATAATATATATATATATACACACATATATACATTTCTTTGCTTTATATATATATATATATTCATGTAAAGTATATGGGAGTGTATATATATATATATATATATACACTCACATATATATACAGTATATATATATATATATACTCACATATCCTTTTAATGTATATTTAATGTTAGAAATATTATAAAGACATAATCAAATATTTGTTTCAAATAACATGCACTTATGAATCATCAAATACCATAAGACCAGCTACAGTTGTCATGAAAATACTGATTTCATGTCAAGTAGTTCTAAACAAAATTACTTGACACATAACTTATTATTATTTGCAATAAACCAAATAAAACGACCAGAGATTTCAATGTGACTCAATGAAGGATTTGGCTTTCTGAGGCCTCCAGCGCCACCTGGAGGACAGCTATGAGCTTGCAGCACCACTGTGTGTGTGTGTGTGCTCACCGCTGCAGTGGTTCTGTCCCGTATTTCATCAGTAGTCTGATGGCAGTGGGCGCAGTGTAGAACTTGGAGACTCCGTACTTCTCAATGATCTCCCACAGTCGGCCCACATGAGGGTAAACCGGCACACCTTCAAACTACACACACACACACACACACACACACACTTTCAGTCAAACTGTTTGCATATTTTTAAATGACAGGAATTGTTATCCCAAAAGAAAACAGCTGAAACAGTTTGGATTTGACCAGTTTATGCATTAAATATTATCCGTTTTATTTCAGGGGCGTCTGAACTTACGAGCACACTGGTCGCGCCATTGGCTAACGGGCCGTACGTGATGTAGGAGTGGCCTGTTATCCAGCCAATGTCTGCAGTGCACCAGTACACGTCATCATGGTGATAATCGAACACATACTTGAAGGTCAGTGACGTGTAGAGCATGTAGCCAGTGACAGTGTGGACGACCCCCTGTACAGGAACCAATCAATTATGCTAATTAGTGAAATAGCATTAACATACTGGGAATAAATATGGTAATTTTTGCAGTTGAAACCATTTTTGGTGATAATATCCGAACTTTTAGCAGTCTGAACAAAAGAAGGAGATTGTGATCGATATGGAAATAAAAGGTTGGGTGCATTGCATAATGGGATACATTTTCCACCCAATGAGAACTGTGCACAGTATACAATAGTATGCTATTATGCTATTCTGTACAGTACAACATAGATGATCTTAATGCAAATTGCATTTATTCATTTGCATTAATTACGAATTTCGTTTTTAAAAGTAATATTGTGAAATATTATATCAATTGTTATTGATATAATAATATTATTATTAAGATGTTATTTATTCCTGTGACCAAAGCTGAATTTTCAGCATCATTACTCTAGTCTTTAGTGTCACATGATCCTTCAGAAATCACTCTAATATGATGATTTGATCCTAAAGAAACATTTCTGATTATTATCAATGTTGAAAACAGAAAGTGGAAACTATAATGAATTTTGTTCAGGATTCTTTAATGAATAGAGAGTTCAAAAGAAGAGCATTTAATTCAAATAGAAATCTTTTGGAACATTATAAACGTCTATATCTAGAATCTTAGTGACCTGGAACTTTTGAACTGTGGTGAATGTATGGACTGTAAATTAATACTTCCATGTGTTCAACTGTAGGTGAGGGAATGACTCGCCTTGGGTTTTCCGGTCGAGCCGCTGGTGTAGAGTATGAAGAGAGGATCTTCTGAGTCCATCCACTCTGGGTCACACTCGTCTGACACTCCGTCCATCAGATCATCCCACCAAATGTCACATGACTCATCCCACGGGCTCTGAAGTACATACAAACACAAAAGAATTAATGTAAGGCAGTTTTCAATGTGAGGATCATGTGATGAAAAGGAGTAATGATGCAGGATGCATACATATATACTGTAAATATGCATCCAGCATCATATATATATATATATATATATATATATATATATATATATATACATATGTATATATATATATATATATATATATATATATATATATCTTTAAATATGTATACTGCATCTCATATATATATATATATATATATATATATAATTTTAAATATGCATCCTGCATTATATATATACTTTAAATATGCATCATGCGTCATATATTATATATATTTATATATATATATATATATGCTTTAAATATAAATACTGCATCTCATATATATATATATATATATATATATATATGCTTTAAATATGTATCCTGCATCATATATATATATATATATATATATATACTTTAAATATGTATCCTGAATTTCATATATATATATATATATATATATATATATATTATTATAATATATATTTATCAGTGGTTTGCAGTGGTATTTTAAAATTAGGAGGCAACGTCCTCACTTTTTTTATAATATATCAAATGTAAATTTATGTCGCTGAAACACTTAACACCTGGTTAAATAAACATTACAAAAAAGAGAGTCCGAATACAATTCTATTTTGTATTTTTACACTAAGTATAAATTTTATCAAGTTAGTGTCGCATTTTTTTTTTCAGTTTTTCCAAAAATAATAACTAAAGGCAGTAAAAATTGATACAATATATATAATTTATGAAATAACGTTCAGGTTTTATTTTTAATAATCAACTTATTTTCAGCAGTCATCAAGCTCGGTAAACACGAAGACGAAAACGTACCTTTAACTTCCTCAAGCTTGCTTACTAAAATGTGACATAAAGCGGTGATATCTCAGTGAGCTAAGCCAGTTTAGTCATTTTTAATTCATATATCCATTAACGCCATCATTATCTTCACGAAAACAAGAGGTGGGATTTATTGCATGAACCGGTCATAACCGGTCATATCCAATCATAGAGTGATGGAAGCATCGCCTCATCTCACGTAACTTTCCTCCATTCATTCTCAATTCACACTTTGGGGGGTCTGTTAAAGCTCAATGGGCTCAGAGGAGGCAAGAGAGACGAGACGTCCTGCTGTAACTTTACCTGCGGGTGTCACTGTTGGACAGTGTTACTTTAGATTAGAAATTGTAATATTTGCATCGTTTTATTTTTATGTAATTATTTTCTCATCCAGTTTTTAGAGGAGACACTGCCTCCCCTGAGCAGGCCTCACTGTATTTTCTTCTATGAAATGAAAAAAAAAAGTCAAGCTTATGCTTTTTCATCCAACAAAAGTGCATTGTTATATTTCCTGCAGCTCAACCTTCTGACTAACCTGTAGTTTGTTGGAAGCATCACCGTTTGTTATGAAGGCATGATGTCTGACCACCACACACTTCTGAACACACAAGGCCATGCTGAAAGAGAGAGAGAGAGAGAGCGTTAGAAG
Organism: Cyprinella venusta; assembly: GCA_038021265.1. Classification (NCBI taxonomy): domain Eukaryota; kingdom Metazoa; phylum Chordata; class Actinopteri; order Cypriniformes; family Leuciscidae; genus Cyprinella; species Cyprinella venusta. The sequence continues at coordinate 34,611,051 of CM075870.1, read as the reverse complement.
ATAAAGGTAAAGCATTTTTTTGTTGTGGTGACGCTAGGCTGCTGTGAATGGTTGCCATGGCATTAGGCGATCACATGGACATTCTTATCATTGCTTTATGTCATTTATTGATTATTGTTCCAAATCAATGACATCATCCAGTTCCGTGTTACACAATTCTGTTTGCTCTATGATGCGTTTGTCTCATCTCGCATGCTTCCAAACTGTGCTGTTGCCCGGCAACCCCTGACAGTTTCTGATTGGGCGAGTGCCTGGACGGGTGAGACGGTCGTGTAAACGGAGCATGATACGGGACGCACCTCTCCTTGCAGCGCTGGAGAGCTTCAGATGCAATCTTCTTCAGATTGATCAGCTTGTCACCTCTGTAAACACCGTCTGTGCAAACACGTCAGATTGGAAGAGAAAGATAGCAAGAGATACCATAAAAATTGGTAAGCTATAATGCACCGAAACGTCACATAAAAACTATCTTTGGTTGGTCAATTTTGTTCCTTTCTAATTGACCTGAATAAGTATAAATGTGAATCAGACTTTGCTATGATGGATTTCCCATCACATTATCTCTGGTTATCCAGCTTATCTGTAAACGCTCATTTGCTGAACAAACCCCATAAACACACAGTCAGCCCAAACACACGTCCTTTAAGACAGATCTGGACAGCCATGTGTGTGTCACATTTACCTGCTGTGACCAGGATGTTGCACTGAGCGTCCATGATCCTCTCACACAGAGACTCGGACGAGAAACCGGCAAACTGAGTGAGGAAGACAGGAGAGAGTTAGACTCGTGCGATTTTCAAGATAAAAAGTCAAGTCACCTGTGTTTATATAGCGCTTTATACAATCCAGCTTGTTTCAACGGTGCTTTAACCACAATCTAAAAAAATGCTGTGGTGTTTCAACACAAATTTGAGTCAAAAAGGGACAAACCCAGCTGTTGGGTTACATTTTTAGCCAAACGATTGGGTTTTTCCACATTTGACCCAAATTTGGGTTCACACTCGTCTGACACTCCATCCATCAGATTATCCCACCAAATGTGTGTGTATATATATATATATATATATATATATATATACTTTAAATATGCATCCTGCATCATATATATATATATACACTCTAAACAATGGGTTAAAACTGGGGTTGTTTGAACCCATATTTGGGTAAAATATGGACAAATCCAAATGTTGGGTGAAAAATATAATTTCAAATTTCAATCAATCAATCAACGTTTATTTCTATTTACACAACCATCAGGTATCCAAAGTGCTTCACATCATAAAAAATAATAAAACACCATATTTTATACAATAGATACATATAAAAATTGAGAAAAAAATTAAGATTTTTTTTTTTTAAATTTCAAACCAATTTCAACTTTTCACTGCATTTTTAACCCAATATTTAGTTTTGTCCATATTTGACCCAAATTTGGGCTGAAACAACCCAGCATTTTTTTAGAGTGTATATATATATATATATATATATATATATACACTGTATATTAGGGCTGTCAAAACGATTAATCGCATCCAAAATAAAAGTTTGTGTTTACATAATATATGTGGTTGCACTGTGTATAATTATTGTATATAAATAAATACACACACATGCTTGTATATATTTAAGAAATATTTTCATGGATATTCTGTATATAGATTTATATATAATTTAATAATTTAAAATTTTATATAATATAAATATTTTATATATAAATAATATTTTTTTCTTAAATATACATGCATGTGTTTTTTTTTTATATATATACAAAATAATTATACACAGTGCCCCCACATATATTATGTAAACACAAACTTTTATTTTGGATGCGATTAATCGCGATTAATCGTTTTGACAGGCCTTATATATATATATATATATATCTCAGTGGTATTTTAAAATCAGGAGAAAAAGTCCTCACTTTTTTATAATATATCAAATGTAAATTTATGTCCCTGATAGACTTAACACCTGGTTAAATAAATATTACATAAAAAAGAGAGTCCAAATACAATTCTATTTTGTATTTTTACACTATGTAATTGTACATTTATTAAAACCAAGTGTAAATTTTATCAAGTTAGTGTCGCATTTTTTTTTTTTTTTTTCAGTTTTCCAAAAATAATAACTAAAGGCAGTAACAATGTATACAATATATATAATTTGTGAAATAATGTTCAGGTTTTAATTTTTTAATAGTCAACTTATTTTTTTTTTCGATTGGGTTTTTCCACATTTGACCCAAATTTGGGTTGAAACGCCCCAGCAAAATTATGATAAATTAAAATAAAATAAACTTCATCGAATATGAGACTAATTCAAATTCTGCTGTAAAGCAGCTCTAAAAAAGGCAATGGTGTCATTATTCAGCTCTAGTCAGTTCAATTTTGCCAAATTTGTCCGTTATGAAATGTGGATAATCATTTTTATGAATCTGAGGTTCCAAAACAAACAGACTAGCTGGAATGGGGTCATCATCCAAGCATTAAAAAAAATAGGCTTTGATATCTGATAAAAAGTAATCGTGTGTTATTTTTAACTCCAGCTGTAACCTTTACTTGGCTAAAGAGGCTTGGCCGGCACAAATAGTCCTGGCAGGCTGAATGAGGTGCTCATTTCATACATATTAATGATACCGTGCTAAATACTGACCCGAGTTTAAACTCTCCTCAAGACCATAATCGACAGAACCCAGAATATTCCTCCATGAAAAAGTCACCATGAAATCAAAATGGCCGATTCTTGTTTTTCTATGAAATATTACAGTATTTATTATAAATTATTCATCTGTGCACATCGTTATTGTTGTAAATTCATGTGTCTCGTAATCCTCAATCAAAATATCTTCTCCTCCCTCTTGCAGTTCTTCTCTGAGGACGAGGGCGGGGCAACCTGTCACTCACACCAGATCCACCAATAGCAATCCACAGCCATCCAATCAATTCCTCATGGACAAAATCAAGCCCCGCCCGTTCCAGAAGCCGTTTCACTCAGATATACGTCACAATAGGGAATCGCAACGTAAAACTACTACAGATGTGTAAACCTGCTCACCACTATGGAGTGAACAGCCCCGATTCGAGCGCAGGCCAGCATCGTGTACACCAGCTCTGGAATCATGGGTAAGTAGATGGCGACTCTGTCCCCCTTCTTCACACCTGGACCACAGAACATATAGTTCACTTTTCAAAAAACTTTTGCTGATAATTTACTCACCCCCATGTCATCCAAGATGTCCATGTCTATCTTTCTTCAGTCGAAAAGAAATTAAGGTTTTTGATGAAAACATTCCAGGATTTTCTCCATATAATGGACTTCAATGGGGTCCAAACGGTTCAAGGTCCAAATGAGAGTTTCAGTGCAGCTTCAAAGGGCTTTAAACGACTCCAGACGATGAATAAGGGTCTTATCTAGCGAAACGAGCGGTCATTTCAAAAATAAATAAAAAAGTTTACGTTTTATAAGCACAAATGGTGAACTCGCCTTGCTCTGTTCTTTGATGCACGTTCGTGACTCTCCATTTGGACCCCATTGAAGTCCATTATATGGAGAAAAATCCTGGAATGTTTTCATCAAAAACCTTAATTTCTTTTCGACTGATGAAATAGAGACGTGGACATCTTGGATGGCAGGGGGGTGAGTAAATTATCAGCAAAAGTTTTTTTGTGAACTACTCCTTTAATGCAGATACTCAGAGTTTCACACTGAATGCACTAATATTGCAAGAAAAGCTGAGTTAAAATCAAAGCCAGGGGAAAGTGATGCTCTTACCCAACAGCTTTAATGCGTTGGCACATCGGCACACGTTTCTCAACAGCTGGTTGTAGGTGATGGTCAGGTGATGATCAGGGGAGTTTCCCTCCCTGTAGGAAACCATCAATATTAATCAAACCATTAGTTAATAACAGATTCATGATACAAACAGTGTGGCCTAGTGAGTTTTTCCATCTGCGTTTCAAATGATTTTACAATTCCAATCTTATAATAAAATAAAAACTGATAATAAAAATTAGGGTTTCAAACGATTAATCGCATTCCAAAATAAAAGTTTGTATTTCCATAATATATGTGGGTGCACTGTGTATAATTATATATATATATATATATATATATATATATATATATATATATAAATACACACACATTCATGTATATTTAAGAAAAAAAATATTTATATATAAAATATTTATAATTCTATATAATATAAATTATAAATAAATTTATATACAGTAAATACATGAAAATATTTCTTAAATATATACAAGCATGTGTGTGTATTTATATATATAATAATTATACACAGTGCACCCACATATATTATGGAAACACAAACTTTTATTTTGGATGCGATTAATCGTTTGACAGCTATAATAAAAATACAACTATTCTGGATTTAATATGTCTTGTAGAAAATCATATTATCAGCACAACAATTTGAGTGACAAGATGAATCCTGCATTGTTTCTGTAACACTGAATCCTGAAAAGATGAATCCTGTACAGTTTATTACAACTATCAAAAATAGCCTTTGTTAATTGAAATAAACCTGAAATAAAATAAAACATAAATATTACATGAAAAACTTTGTGAAAATTAGAAATGTTAATATAAAAAACTGATACAAGTATAAAATTGACTATGATGAATATCTAAAAATAAAAGCTAATTCAAATATAAAAGGGTCTAAATTCTAGTTTATTAAGAGTATCAAAAATAGCCTTTGTTAAAAAAAATAAAACAAATATTAGATGAAAAACTTTCTGAAAATTAGAAATGTTCATATAAAAAACTAAAATAAGTAAAAAAAATATATAAAATGACTATGAATATCTAAAAATAAAAGCTAATACAAAATACTTAATACTATAAAAGGGTCTAAATAATGGTAAAATAACACATTATGTATTATTTAATAAAATTCTGTACATTATGGTCTCATTTGTCACCCTTTTTCTTCAACAAAAGCATTATTTCTTCCAAAAAATGGAGAGTTGATTTATTCACATTTAAATCGTCATTTGTAGAATACTGAACAATAATTCTTAATTTAATGCCGTGAAATGTTCTCAATGCATGATTTAAACCCTAAAACTTTTTTTAGCACGAACTTTTTGTCTTTTTGTTTATTCCCAGACTCAAATTAGACTTTGACAGTCAGTGTGGTCTCAGACTTTTGGACCCGACTGTACGCGTCTCCTTTTTACAGGAACAGGCCTGTACTTTGGCTCTGATGCCTGCATTAGATTTGGACGTTCGTCATTTGTGCATTCGGTGAGTAGCACCGAATGTCCTTGACTCACCACTGAAAAGATTACGTTTTTAAACCGAGCATGAGTGGATGGCACTGTAAAGACGGGATGCTGACCTCTGAGGTTGCACATTAGATCATGTTTTGTATTATATATAACAAAGGGCCCACGTGTATGACATGTGTTAAAGTATATATAGAGTCCGAGAGCCTTTCTGTGGAGTGAAACCCTGTGTCCCTGCGTCCGCCATTAGCACTTGATGTTTAATGTCTAACTCAAGTGTCGCCACAGCATAGTCCGCATGCTTTGGCATTTGTTAGGAGTCTCTCTGCCAAAACCACCTCATGTAACGAGAGAGAGAGAGAGAGAGACAGAGAGACACAGAGAGACAGTCTCTAGACTATAGGCCAACTCCAGCCACAGGACTCATAACACACTTCTGCTTACACATGCAAACCCGTTCACCTGTGATTATTGAGACTTGCATATATATATATATATATATATATATATATATATATATATATATATATGTAAAGATTCTATTCTATAGGTGAAATTATTTATGTGAAAGTATTGTGTGTGTGTGTACGTGTATATGTATATATATATATATATATATATTTACACATATGTAAATATTCTTTTCTATAGGTGAAATTATTTATGTGAAAATATTTTGTTTATATAAACACAATAAATAATTTACAAATAATAAATAAACAATAAATAAATAATTAAATATAAACAATAAATAAATAAATAATAAATAAAATAAAAAAATAAATAAAATAAATAATTTATAAATAGTAAATAATTTACACAATAAATAATAAACACATAAATAATTTGTGTATATATACAGTATATATATATTTGTGTGTTTGTGTGTAAATATTATAATATATAACATGTAAAATTTTGTATGAGTGCTGTCAAATCGTGATTAATCGCATCGTAACATAAAATAACTAAATATTTAGCTTGAAAAAATATGTGTGTATGTTGAAATATTACATAATAAAAAATATGTAAAATCATGTATGAGTGCTGTCAAATTGTGATTAAAATCACATCTAACATCAAATAAAGAATTAATTATATTTTGTTTATGTATATGTGTATATATATATATATGTATTTATTTATATATATATATACATTTATGTAAATATTCTGTTCTATAGGTGAAATTATTTATGTGAAAATATTGTGTGTGTGTGTGTGTAAATATTATAATATATAACATTGCATTATATATATATATATATATAACATTATAATATATAACATTATATAACATTATAATATATAACATTATATAACATTAACATATAACAAATTTTGTATGAGTGCTGTCAAATCGTGATTAATCGCATCTTAACATAAACTAACTAAATATTTAGCTTGAAAAAAATATTTGTGTATGTGTGTGTTACGTTGAAATATTACATAATAAAATATACTGTATGTAAAATCATGTATGAGTGCTGTCAAATCGTGCTTAATCTAACATCAAATCATAAATTTATTATAATTGAATGTATATGTGTGTGTGTGTGTGTGTTTAAAGATTATATTATATATATGAGTGCTGTCAAATTGATTAATCATGAAAATGTTTATATATATATATATATATATATTTGTGCTGAATTGAATAAAATAGCCTTTTTTGCTATTGTGATACATTCAGAATAATCTGAATTACAAAATAAAAACAAACAATTTAATACAATTTTGGGGAGGGGCATGTGCTTAATTTACATATAAACAATGATATCAATGTTAATGTTCCTAAAAAATATGTGCAATTTTAATTTATGCACAATATAATTTGTTCTTTGAGCTGCTGGGCATGCGTTTGTGAGATTTGACCCTTGTTAGAATGTGATGTGAAGCAGATGTGTGATATATGACTGACGCTGTATATATATATAACAGTCATCGGACACCCTCATTCAACAAGACTATTAATACTTCACAGCAAAGACAACAATGACTGTCACTGAAGCAGTATCACCTAACCAGAACAAGTTTATTATACACTAGAAACAGTCCTAGGGATGTTCCTGAGAGAAGTCATCTTCTCATGATGCAATTCTTACAGGAATCTTCCTATCACTGTCTATGCAATCTAAAGTAATCAAAGAGTTCAGATGACTCAATAACACTCTCTGTGTCTGTCTGTACTTAATACTCATGAAACATTACAAGTCTAGACTGTACCTTGCACAAATGCATTAACTCTGAACACTGTTGATATCCATTTGAAATTAGTTTTAGTTAGTCTCTACAGTTTATTGTGATACAAATACACTTTCTATGGTGAAAACTCCTCGTTTTTTGCCAGCCTGAAATGCATCGACTATTAAAGCTTGGATTATATAACTAGGGTTGCAAAGCGCCAGAAAATGTCTAGTACATTTCCGGAAACTTTCCATGGAAATTTTGGAATCATTTCAAAGTTGGAGAAAATTTGGGATAATTTATACTTTAAAAATGTAAACATTTTGTTTGATCATGCATGCAAACTAATACAAATTTAAACATGATATTTCTGATATATATATATATATATATATATATGGTATAAATTAAAGTTCCCTGTTATATATATATATACACTGTAAAAAATATTGTTGGTTTAACTTAAAAAAAAAAAAGTAACCTGGTTGCCTTAAAATTTTAAGTTGATTGAACTGGAAAAGAGTTAATACAATGAAGGAGATTGATTTAATCATCAGAATTAAAAAAAATTAATAATAATAAAAAAAATAATAATAAAATAATAATAATAATTAAAAAAAATAAATAAATAAAGTTATTTGAACTAAATAAATTGTTTAAGTTGACAAAAGAAAAAATGTTGTGATAATAAATTTTGAAAAAAAAAAAATTATTGGTAACTCAAAAAAGTAGAATATCATCCAAAAGTTCATTTATTTCAGTAATTCAACTTAAAAGGTAAATCTAATCTATTATATAGACTCATTACATGCAAAGTGAGATATTTCAAGCTTTTATTTGTTATAATTTTGATTATTATGGCTTATAAAACCCCCAGTCAAAATTCATATTGTGAAAAGGTTTTCATATCTGTAAGCCATAATCATCAAAATTATATCAAAATAAATGCTTGAAATATCTCATATGCATGTAATGAGTCTATATAATATATTAGTTTCACCTTTTAAGTTGAATTACTGAACTTTTGCACGATATTCTAATTAATCTTCACCGGTATTTGCAAAATTTCAAGTTTGTTCCCATATATATCTCCATTTATTCCCATGGAAAGTTTCCGAACTTTAAAAATTCCTCGAATTTTGCAACTCTATATGTATTACACAAGTTATAAATGTACATATCATGTTAGATTACCAATAGTAAGCCACTTTCTCTCCCAGGTTCCTCTCGTGCACGTTCCGGTCAAGGACGTTGTAGCAAATGTTGGTTTTTGCTCCCTCCATGAACTTGATGTAAACGTCCCCTTTGGTGACATCAAAGTTATACCGCAACATCTGCCCTGACGGAGGCTTCTTCCAGTAAAACTCTTGAGCAACATCCCCCCAGAAGCCTGTAATGCACATTAAACAAACAGCTTTACTGCATTCAGGTCCCCTCTCAGGCGTGATTAATGCACGCATATTAGCTGACCTACCGTCAGGCTCTTCTGTAGACTTCTTATATAAAGCAAGATATGCATTAAAGTCTGGCACATGTGCATCTGTGAACTGGCCATGATCTGATGGATGGTAGATCTTCTCCTCTGGCTCCTGGGGTCCTGGAGCTACCATGTTGCTGGAGTCTGAAACAGGAGACATGTGACAATCACTATGATCATCTGTGTTAGGTCAGTCTGCAGATGAAGTTTATTGTGACTGTGCATGTGGGACTCACCCTCTAATCACGCTCAGTCTGCTCAGCTCCGCCTCCGCCAATCAGAACGCTCCATTCAGCACTCCTACTTTCTGATTGGTTGAGCGGCTGCTCGGCTGCTGATACCATTGCAGAGGGAGGCGCAGCATGAGTGGGCTGCATGTTTCACACACATACACACATAGCTGTCTAAATGAGGACATACCTTCATAGAGCTGTGTCCAGTTTCTAAAACTTAGACACTGTGTTAGGAACCAGACAAAAGGTTATAATCAATCTTACTTTTACAATTCACTCTAAACAATGCTGGGTTGTTTGAACCTAAATGTGGGTAAGATATGGACAAAGCCAAATGTTGGGTTAAAAATGTATTTTCAAATTAAAACCCATCTTGAACTTTCAACTGTACATTTTTTAATCGCATTTTTAACCCGACATTTGGGTTTGTTCATATTTGACCCAACTTTGGGTTAAAACAACCCAGCATTTTTTAGAGTCGATACTTTTCATTTAACTGACTTTTAGACAGTTGAGTAACTTTTAAGACTCTACACAGTAAAACGTTGGGTTATCTGTTTAACCAAACTGTTGGGTTGCACATATTGGGTCAATATGTTGGGTTATTTTCAAAACATATTGGGTATTTTTTTTTTAAACCGTTGGGTAATTTCTAGAAATAGCCAGACTGTAGCCTATTTAAATATTTAACTCAACTGTTGGGTTATTTAACCCACCTAGAGTTTAACCCAATGCATTGGGTTAAATTAACCCACAGTTGGGAAGGTGCTATACCACCCCATAGTTGGGTTATTTTTAACCCAACAATTTTAACTGAGTACAGAGTTTATGCAACTGGACAGTGGTTATGATGACAACAAACCAACCCTTACTCTCAATAAATAAATAAATAAATAAATGCCTTTAGCATTTTTATAATAAAAATGATGTTATTATGAATACACTCTAAACAATTCTGGGTTGTTTTAACCCAATTTTGGGTCAAATATGGACAAACCCAAATGTTGGGTTAAAAATGTAATTTAAACATTTAACCAAATTGCTTTGAGTTTTTCCATATTTCACCCAAATATGGGTTAAAACAACCCAGCATTTTTTAGAGTATATATATATATATATATATATATATATATATATACATTCTAAAAAATGCTGGGTTGTTTTAACCCAACTTTGGGTCAAATATGGACTAACCCAGCCGTTGGGTTAAATTTTTACATTACATTTTTAACCCAACATTTCGGGTTTGTCCATATTTGACCCAAAATTGGGTTAAAACAACCCAGCATATATATATATATATATATATATATATATATATATATATATATATAGATAGATAGATAGATAGATAGATAGATAGATAGATTAAAGTATATGAAATTAAAGATAATAACAATGCACTCATTTTAAAGGAAGACGTTTTGCATTTTTATAAGAAAATATGTTATTTACTTGTGAATATGTTTCAAATTGTAATAATAATAAAAAAAATATTATAATAAAATGTAAATGTAAGGTAATATAATAGATTTGGTAATTTCTAAATTTCTATATAATACATTTCCAGGTCACCCTTGCAAAAGAGATTCTTAATCTCAATGGGACTCTCCTGGTTAAATAAAGTTTAATAATAAAAAAAATAAAATAGAATAAAATAGTCTTTGTGTCCGAACAGGATAATGTTCATGACTCATCCACCCTCTGTCATAACTCTGGATTCTCCTGCCCACTCGTGGAACTGGAAATAATGCCTGCGGTTTGTTTCCCAGAAAGGGAGCCATAGTTTCTTTGACCAAGCAATATTGTTTGCTGAACCTACTGTACAAAACAAGGGAATGTCTTCTAATCTGGACCAAAAACTAGAACATATGCACAAAATAATTCAATATTTGAATCTACCAGTCCAGTGGCTCAATGAATATTATATTATAGCCTATTGTTTTTACAGTTACAGCATTATAAACACGTATAGCACGTAAGAATTCAAGTTCAACAAGTGTGCGGGCTCATTGTCAGCTATTTTTATCGTGACATGTCAAGGACACTACTGAGCATCTGTATTATTTTTTGTTTGGCGCTCGGTGTTCCATTATACAGCCTTATAATGTCCCTTGTGTAACCAGACCCGCTCAATCGAACTCGCGTCACTTGATGTCCGCCATTGCTTGTGTTTAGAGCGGTTTACTGTGGCCGACCGAGCGCACTGAAAAGATGTTTTTATCTTCAACGCTGCGCTCTGCCGTGTCTTATGCGGTAGGTTTACTTTATACATGTTGTAGTCGTATTATAAATGAGGTGGTTAGAAGAATTACATACGAATTTTGCGTTAAAAGCAGCGTTGACATCTGTGCAAGGACATAAAGCTAACATGCTAACAGCTAATATAATGGGGCCTGATTGTGGATATATGTCATAAAAATAAGAAAAAAACCCTTTTGTGATTACTAGACACTCATTAAAACAGCTGAGGATTTTAATAATTTACCTTCCGAAAATGTTTATTTTTTTACACGTTATTTGTGTGTGTATAGATAGATAGATAGATAGATAGATAGATAGATATGTGTGTATATGTATTACCATTGCAATAAGTAATGCTGAGAGACCCAGTCAACACTGAATAGATACACTGAACAGAAAGCATTAAAGAGCATAAGTACTGTATACTTCTATTTGGAGTATATTTGATCAGTACACACAATATGCACAAAGTTATGAATTGCACAGCCACAGACAGTGTTTTAACTGCACACATTCAGCAGTTTGCCAAGAACATGATTTTTTTTTTAATTGTGCATCGACTTTGACTAGTTTCCTGAAAATATTTTCTACTGAACAACACTTGTTTATAAGTGAAGGCAATGTCCCATGTGTCATGATTGCATTTCTCCTGCAGGCGAGGCAAGTGCGCAGTCTTCACCAGACATCGGCTCGCGCTGGAGCAGGAGGAATCTTTGTGGTGAGACTTTACTTTTGTTGTCTTTATCGCTGTATTTGTAATGATCTGCACATGAGACACTAATGCCTGGTGTCACAGACAAGGCTTAAACCTAGTCCCATACTAACACCTGCTACAAACTGGTGTAAGATCATTACAAATCACACTGAATGATCTTATAGACTTGGGTACGACATGTATGTGGACTGTACAATGATGACACCTATTCATAGGCTACAATGCATGATGGTATAGTATAGGTCTGCTTGATTGTAGCAAAAATCATAATGTAGATTATTTTTGGTCAATATTGAAATCACGATTATTGGTGGGCAATAACATCAAAGTCTTATTTCATGATATGGGTAGTAATTTTAAATATAAGTGAAATTCCTTGGGCAAAAACTGATACTAGGTTAACAGTCAGCAATACAATAAGAGCATAGAAACTATTTGCAAACAAAGCGGACATAAAACAGTGGTATTCTATGGAAGCTTGTTTCCGCCACTGAATAAAAAAATAAAATAAATAATTGTGACGTTTTATCTCACAATTCTGACTTTTTTTCTCAGAATTGCGAGTTATAAAGTCAGGATTGCGAGATATAAAGTCAGAATTGCGAGATATAAAGTCAGGATTGCGTGTTATAAAGTCAGAATTGCGAGATATAAAGTCAGAACTGCGTGATATAAAGTCGCAATTCTGAGAAAAAAAGACAGAAGTGCGACTTTTTATCTCACAATTCTGACTTTTTTTCTCACAATTGCGACTTTATATCACGCAGTTCTGACTTTATATCACATATTTGCGAGTTTATATGTCGAAATTCTCACATCTTTTCTCAAAATTGTGAGATATAAACTCGCAATTGCGACTTATCAGGCCAATTCTAAGGGGAAAAAAATACTAGTTTAAATCTCACAATTCTGACTTTATATCACACAATTGCGACTTTATATTAACCAATTCTGACTTTATCGCAATTCTGACATTATAACTCACAATTCTGACTTAATAACACGCAATTGCGACTTTATATCTCGCAATTCTGACTTTTTTCTCGCAATAGCGACTTTATATCTCGCAATTCTGACTTTTTATCTCGCAATTGCGACTTTATATCACGCAATTCTGACTTAATAACTCGCAATTGTGAGGAAAAAAGTCAGAATTGTGAGATAAAAAGTCGCAATTATTTATTTTATTTTTTTATTCAGTGGCGGAAACAAGCTTCCATAGTATTCAGATGAGTAATAGCCTACTAAAAAATTAACAATCAAATGTAAAATAACTGCATAGTCTTACTGTAACACCAAATATAGATAAATCCTCATTAAAGCGAAGTTATTCAGTCAATATCAGTGAGTGGTTCATGTATTGTTTGATAATCATTAATGACAAATAATGCTGTCGCTTTAAGAGCTAATGCACGGATACTGTCACACACACATTTTCTTCCTCAACTATGTACATTTACTTAAAGGGATACTCCACTTTTTTTGGGAAATAGGCTCATTTTACAACTAAACAGTCGAGTTTTTCCGTTTCCGAATGTATTTAGCCAATTTTCAGATTTTTTTTTGAAGAATATCAGTATTTTTTTTCCTACTATGGTAGTCAGTGAGACCAGAAACTGTCTGGTTACTGATATTATTCTAAATATCAGAAAATCGGCTGAATGGATTCGAAAATGGTAAAACTCAACTGTTTAACTCTGGGGGAGTTGTAAAATGAGCCTATTTCCAAAAAAAAAAAATGGAGTATCCCTTTAAGACATAATGCACTGTGTTTATGTGAATACTCTGCATTAAAAGTGTCTTTTCCTGGGGAAAATTGTCCCCAGGAAAAGACGAAAGTGAAAAATTGTCCCCAGGAAAAGACAAAAATCGAATATTGAATCATAATTGTATCACAGAATTTTTTGAAGTATCGTATCGATGGCTGAGAGAATCGAAATTGTATTGTACCGTGATGAACTGTCCGATTTACACCCCTATCTGTTATCTATTATAGAGTTAGTTTGTTGTTGAACAGAGTTTGCTTCATAACTAATAAAATTGGCAACAGTCACAAAAGATATCGATCTGAATAAAATCAACATTAAGGCGAGTAATGCCACCGTTATCATTTTTGTTGTTATTGGGGTGTTTACCTGTTTTCACTGTTTCAGCACCGAGACACACCGGACAATAATCCAGAGACTCCATTCGAATTCTCTCCAGAAAACCTGAAGGTGAGGAAACTCGTTGTGTTTTTGATAGCAGAACGTGTGATCATATTTAATGTAGGAATAAATCTTTATTGTCCACCAGGGTGGAAATTTTTCTTTGGCTCACCAAACATACAAGCTAGATAAACATACAAACATCACAAACATAGCGAAGGAAATAAAAGGAAAAAAAAATACAACGTGTTTGTTGTTTATGGTATGTTGACAGAGAGTTCAGGCCATCATTGATAACTACCCAGAGGGACACAAGGCGGCCGCCACTATTCCTGTGCTGGATTTGGCTCAGAGGCAACATGGATGGCTTCCTATTTCAGCAATGAACAAGGTGAGAGGCTGAATGCTTTGCAATATACCCAAGTTTGGTCTTCTTTTAAAGAAAACACTCTGCAGATTATTGCTGAAGTGAAAACACTTTCAAAAAATGAAAGTATGAAAAAGTTATGGAAGTTTAAATTTACAGTAAATCAAATACACTGAACTATATGTTTTTATTTTATATAGAATATATATTTTACAAAATATTTTTTACTCTAAAATTACTATAAAATCAAAGCCATAAATCTAACCAAGTTATGTTCCAAGTTTGAAGTTGATATCACAAAAATTGAAGTTCCCATGAGATTTTGTTTAGGCGTAGTACCAAAAATAGCCACCGGGTGCCATTGAATTCCATTTAATTTAGTTGTATACATTCTGCCTAAACAAATTAATACATTTCTGTCCAACTATCCATTCTGTCACAAAATTTGGGACCTTGAGACAATATGTGTTTTGCCAAGATTAGAAAAGGTTTTGATCATAAATTATGAAATATAATGATGCCCAAAAGGGGAGGAGCCTGATAAAATAAGTACCGTTTCTATGGTAACGCAGCATTCAATTATAAAACTGTTTTCACTGAATTAATTCTGAGTTTATAAGCTTTCAAATGATGTCTAATCTATGATAACTATAATAAAAAAGGCGATAAAAAATAATATTATATTTTAGAGGATAATATATAAATATATAATCAGTATTATCATTTTAATATCATACTATAATTTTTTACTCAAAATACTAGATTGTATGTTTTATTATGAACTTTTAGCATACAAACAGAAGTTTCAATGATTAAAAGTGGGTGCATCGACTTTTTGCGACAAAGGTCAGACCTTCTGTTATGATGCAGACTTTTTGAGGTGCACTCTTGTCATAAATTCGTCAATTACTCGTCCCACATAATTTGTAACACAAAACAGGGGTAGAATATCTTTTTAGAAGTCTTAGACCTTTTATATGAATGATTGTCTGATGTGATTTTCAATTTGTCCTGCAGGTGGCAGAGGTCCTAGGCATCGCTCCAATGAGGGTTTATGAAGTAGCAACTTTCTACACCATGTTCCTCCGTCAGCCAGTGGGAAAGTACCACATCCAGATCTGCACCACTACGCCCTGCATGCTCTGCGACTCCGACAGCATCCTGGAGGCCATCCAGAACAAACTGGGTGAGCAAGAGCTGGGACTCCACAGAGACGTCACCAATAAACACACACGCCACATAAACAAGCTAAAGACACGCTACTAAAAGAGATGGCCTCAAATGGAAATATTTGAAAATACTGAGGCTTTTTCTGACAACATAACATTTTGAGTTGGAACAAATTCAGAAGCTATTAATTGAATGGCACTTACACACTGTAGAATAGAATAGAATAGAATATACTTTATTGTCCCCTTGGGAAATTTGTTATGGACTCAAAAAAATGCATGGTAGTAGCTGACTTAAATTTGTGCTATTTCTGATAAAAATATTGCTGCCTTCATTTTTTTAAGTGCAATCAACTGATTTCAACTTAAATTACATTGAAACGACTCATGAAATGAGTTGAATCTTGTGTAAACTTAAAGAGATAGTTCACATTGAAATTAATTTTTGGTATGTTTTAGCTTACCTGAAGGGCATCCAAGATGTAGGTGTCTTTGTTTCTGCAGTATTTTCAATTTTGATATTTTTAGGTCAAACCGTTCTTGTTTGTCAGTCATATAATGGAGGTCTATGGTCACCACCTCAAAGAGCATGCACAGAGAAGTCCAAATTAAACATGATTTAATGACTCGTAAATGTAAGTACACATTGATGGCCTAAGACACGAAACGAGCAGTTTGTGTGAGAAAACGAACAGTAATTATATCGTTTTTACCTCTTGTAAGCACAGCCACGTCCAAGTGAAGTGCACAGCTTCGGTCTGCGCATGTACACGCGCAAGACATCATTCCTGCGCTTTCCGGATAAAAATTCTGTTCATTTTCTCACACAAACCACTCGTTTCGTGTCTTAGGCCATCAATGTGTACTTACATTTACGAGTCATTAAATCATGTTTAATTTGGACTTCTCTGTGCATGCTCTTTGAGGTGGTGACCATAGACCTCCATTATATGACTGACAGACAAGAACGGTTTGACCTAAAAATATCAATACAATATAATAACATATAATAGCAATATAAAAACATATGTTGTCATAAACTTATTGATCATATTTTTTTTTTACAGTGCAGGAATAGTTCATCCCTAAATTAATTGTCATCATTTTCAGAAAAGAGAAAATGTTTAATTTTAATTTATGGGATGACATGAGGGCGAGTAAATAATAACTGTATTTAATCCTGATCTCTCCTGTCAGGTATCAAAGTCGGGGAGACCACAGCGGATAAATTATTCACGCTAACAGAAGTCGAATGCCTCGGGGCTTGTGTGAACGCACCAATGGTCCAAATCAATGATAACTATTATGTGAGTATGATTACAAAGCTCATTTTTGTGTGCCGGTGAGCGTCTAGTTTTAATGTCACCTCTAGGGGAGGCAGTTTCTCTGTTAATGAAGTCAAGATGAACAACATTTGTTCCTATGCTAGCAGCAGAGTAGCATCTTATTGATAGTCTTAACAATAACTGTTGGGTAGCATGTGGGAAGCGATCACATTACACACTTTTAGAATAATAATAATTATCTTCTGATTGGCTGATATACTATAACTGTACTACTACTAATAATACTTATACTATTATTATAAATCAGATAATAATAATATTGACAGTGCATTGTGAATTTTGTTATTAGAATTGTCAATTGTCAAAAAAGAAAGAATTGGCGTACAGCAAAATAACTAAATATAATTGTACAAATTTTTTTATAAAAATACATAATCTAATGATAATACAATATTGATAGTGCATATTTTTTGTACTATGTAAAAAAAATTAAAACTATTTCTATCTTTAGAGGAATATAACCAGCCTTATGTTCTGTTTAAATAGTTTAATTTACCAATTAGATCATGACATATTGGTGGTGAATATGACTTGGGTTGTCCGAGTCTCAGTTTAAGCTTGTATTTGTTAAAGGAGTAGTTCACTTTTAAAAATAACTTGCTGATAATTTACTCACCCCCCCCCCCCCCCCCCCCCCCCCCCCATGACATCCAAGATCTCCATGTCTTTCTTTCTTCACTCGAAAACAAATTAAGGTTTTTGATGAAAACATTCCAGGATTTTCTCCATATAATGGACTTCAATGGGGTCCAAACAGTTCAAGGTCTAAATGAGAGTTTCAGTGCAGCTTCAAAGGGCTTTAAACGACACCAGACGATGAATCTTATCTAGGACCCTTCGAGTCATGACTCGAAAAAAGATTTGTTCATTTTAATGAACGAGTTTGAACAGGAGAGTTACGAACGCTCATCACAGAACAGAGCAAGGCGAGCATTTGAGCTTATAAAATTAAAACTTTTTTATTTATTTTTGAAATGGCTGCTCATTTCGCCTTATAAGACCCTTATTCATCATCTGGAATCATTTAAAGCCCTTTGAAGCTGCAGTGAAACTCTCATTTGGACCTTGAACCGTTTGGACCCCATTGACGTCCATTATATGGAGAAAATCCTGGAATGTTTTCCTCAAAAACCTTAATTTATTTTGGACTGAAGAAAGAATGACATGGACATCTTGGATGGCATGGGGGTGAGTAAATTATCAGCAAAAGTTTTTTTTTAAAGTGAACTACTCCTTTAAGCGTAGCCCTGGATGACCCGCCGGCGTAATGATTCAATTAGCGAAAAGAAAGTTGCCAGAAAACATCAGAAGTGGCTGAATCTCACAAAACCTATCATGAACATCAAGCAATTATGTTCCATTTAAAGAAATGTAAGCCTATTTTTAGGAGCAGTACAATTATTGCATCTCAGTTGTTAGAAAAACACTTTATTTTCTTTTTGCATAGTACTTTTTATTGATTTTGGAGGAACGTTTTCATTAAATCCACATTGCAGAGTTGATATCGAGTATCAATCTATCTCTGTTAAGGCAGAGATCAGAGAATACACTGTACTGTATTAGTTCTCCATTAATGGGTGTTTGCTGTGCCCGTCGTCCTCTTTGTTTTGCCCTGTAGGAGGATCTTAAGACCTCAGACATAGAGCAGATCATCGATGAGCTGAAGGCAGGGAGAGTTCCTCCTCCTGGACCCAGGTACAGTAATCTGCCGTCTTTCTAGAGCTGATTAATCGGTAAAAGGGCGTGATCTTGATTCAAACAGCCATGCGATCTCATTCCTAAATCACAACATTGTGGCAATGTCTATGGAGAGCTTGCACAGTTCTCATATTTATTTTACTTCCTAAGATAACATGAATCACCTAGATGTCTTAAACGAGTCTAATTAAATAAGCACACTATGTGACGTGTGGTTAATGAGTCAGTTGGATTCACACGGTAAGAGTGTTTTAATTGATTGTAACGATCTCTCCTCCATCAGGAGTGGGCGTTTTTCATGTGAACCTGCCGGAGGTTTAACCTCACTGACAGAGCCTCCTCCTGGACCGGGCTTTGGCGTGAGAGCCGACCTGTAACCGCGGTCTGGATCCAATGTAAACCTCAGAGATGTTGTGTATGTAAATAAAATATTATCATTAATTATATTCAATAGACCAGTGTGGTTATTTTAAAATGATGAGTAAATGCATGTTTTGACCTGTGCAAAGGTGTTGGAGAATACAGAAGCATGCACATTACAATATTTTAACATACAAACAAGTCCACAGTATTTTCAAATTTATTTATTTACTTGGGTTAAACATTTATTCCCGAATGCTCCACAGTTTAAGACATATTCCTGAATACACAATAGCATATTCCAAACAAACAAAGACGTACGTCTGCAATTGTGCCGAAAATACTGGAGATGCTTTTGCCAGTTTTTACTCTGCATTTTTAGTAATTATGTACAGTAATTTCACCACAAATCACACTTTATGTCAGTGATGGCAACGCACAAGCGATTTATCGGCCGATATATCGGTTACGTGATATCATTACGACGCTTCCGCCAATCTAATAATTTATTTATTTTATATTTTTATTCGTGTTGCTTGATATTTTACAGTGGCCGATATCATGCAGAATCAATTATTACTTTTGTTTACGTGTGTAGATAATAATAAATATTCCATTTAGGGATGCACCGATGTCAACATTTTGGCCGAGACGATAACCGATAATTCTTTATATTTGAAAGCCGATAAATCGGCCTTTCATATTCTTTATATTTTTTATAGCCGATAACCGATATATCGGCCTTTCAAATTCATTATATTCTTTATAGCCGATAACCGATATATCGGCCTTTCAAATTCTTTATATTCTTTTTAGCCGATAACCGATATATCGGCCTTCCTAATTCTTTATATTCTTTATAGCCGATAACCGATATATCGGCCTTCCTAATTCTTTATGTTCTTTATAGCCGATAACCGATATATCGGCCTTTCAAATTCTTTATGTTCTTTATAGCCGATAACCGATATATCGGCCTTCCTAATTCTTTATGTTCTTTATAGCCGATAACCGATATATCGGCCTTTCAAATTCTTTATATTCTTTATAGCCGATAACCGATATATCGGCCTTTCAAATTCTTTATATTCTTTATAGCCGATAACCGATATATCGGCCTATCAAATTCTTTATATTCTTTATAGCCGCTAACCGATATATCGGCCTTTCAAATTCTTTATATTCTTTTTAGCCGATAACCGATATATCGGCCTTTCAAATTCTTTATATTCTTTTTAGCCGATAACCGATATATCGGCCTTCCTAATTCTTTATATTCTTTATAGACGATAACCGATATATCGGCCTTCCTAATTCTTTATATTCTTTATAGCCGCTAACCGATATATTGGCCTTTCAAATTCTTTATATTCTTTTTAGCCGATAACCGATATATCGGCCTTCCTAATTCTTTATATTCTTTATAGCCGATAACCGATATATCGGCCTTTCAAATTCTTTATATTCTTTATAGCCGATAACCGATATATCGGCCTTTCAGATTCTTTATATTCTTTATAGCCGATAACCGATATATCGGCCCTTCAAATTCTTTATAGCCGATAACCGATATATTGGCCTTTCAAATTCTTTATATTCTTTATAGCCGATAACCGATATATCGGCCCTTCAAATTTTTTATAGCCGATAACCGATATATTGGCCTTTCAAATTCTTTATATTTGAAAGCAGATAACTGATATATCAGCCGATAAATCAATCCAATTTTTATATAATTTTTCAGAGGCTGATTGCAAAAAACGAAAGTTTCACAATTAAATCCAAGTCCCAATCACACAATTATAATGTTCTCATTATAATTTCATGTAGCCGATATGACAGCATATTTTGCACTTAATAATATATTTTTTTCTGTTTGATTCCAATCATATTTTTAAGCAATTAAGATCAATAATGTTGAACAGTGCACATCTTAAGTGTCTGATAACCGATATGGTAGCCGATAAATCGTGCATCCCTAATTGTTTTCCAAATAATATCAATCCTGATTAGAGGAGCCATATGCATATACAGATTTTTTGGAACTGCAGTATATATTTAATAGGGTTATGGAATATTAATACTAATCTAAATATGTGACCAAGTTCTAAATAATATAGAAATATTTGTGTGCATTTAAAAATGGTTTCCATCCCTAATATTCTCTAACAACACATAAAAGTAAAGCACATAGATTTTGGTATTCCTTGCATTTAATTGATGCAAAACCCATCCATAAAACATAACCTCACTGACAGTGACAGATATGCACAGTATAGCATATATATAAACAAGGCACATCAAAAGAGCAAGCATTATGCATCATCCAGAGTCTTTATTTACAAAACCTTACTGTGACCATACAATAGCAATACTATGGTAGTGTGAATATATATATACTACTGCATTTACAGTAGTGAGCAGAACGGAATCCAGGTAGCAGTGTGTTCGAAATAGTGCTGATATACAATGCAGTTTAATGATAGTAAATAAGATGCACGCACAATTGCTGTTATTTACTCAATGTTTTTTGGCCAATCAGGTGTAGTTATTATCCATGCCATTATTAAATGGAAAAATATTAATGGCTGCTTGCTTAAAAGGTCTATCATTACTCCAAGTAGGACCATGGTATTTTATTTTTATTCTAAATAAAGAAACATAAAACAGGGTATAGGTTGGTATATATATATATATATATATATATATATATATATATATGCAGTGGCCCAAACAGTTTTACATGTGAATAGTCAATGTTGAAAAACAGAAATGACCAGGCTGAAGACCAACCAGCTTAGGCTGGTTTTAGCTTTTTTTTCTTCATTTCCTCCAGATGTTAACTTTTATGCTTATGCAATAGAACAAATGGTACTACCATAACACTTTACAGGCTTCATTGTTAGGGTTCAAACTATAACCCAGTTCTACACAAGGCTATTTCATATGTTAACCACGCATATGTCTTCATGTTATGATCACTTCTTCAGACCGCAACAACATGGTCGCATTTCATGTAACTGACTGGTCTGTGCATGCACGTGTGTGTGTGTGTGTGTGTGAGTGTGTGTGTAGCCAGCGCCCATCCCCCTAACACACACAGACTCACACACACGGTTCTCCCTTGTGATTCGAGCTCGTTCTGCAACATAATACCAGCCCATCCCATGCGCATGCGCGAACTCCCTTTTTCCTACATCATATAAATAACCAACTGCGCCACAACAATAACAACCCTCGAATGCGCGACAAAAAAAGTCGTTCTAAAATAGCGAAACTACAATCAAACACAATTTAAGCTCTCGTAAAAACAGAATTAATGACTCCACAATGGATCAGGCCCGACAAATACCTTCTCCTCTTTCTCCTCGCTCCTCTCCGACATGATGAAGGTTCCAGAACATTCGCGAGCGCTGCAGCGTCGCACGGAAAGGGTGACGTCACAGTCCGCAACGTCACCCCCCTCCCCATCCCATAATAATATAACGTTAAACTCTCATACACAAATTAATTTATGAGATGTACGGAGAGTGGATGAATTTCCCTTATAACAATTAAAAAAAAAAAAAAAAACAGATGTCTAAAGAGTGGAGCAATTTGTCATATTAAAAACGTGCATGGACATTTTCTAAATATTATTATTATTATAAATATAAAAAAAACATTTAGCATAATACAAAATATAAAGCCACAATACGAATATAGGAAATAACGCACAAAATGTAATAAACGCACAAATACATTTGATTAAATAAAAACAAGTATTATTTTATTATAGTCACAAAACAATCTTACACAATCCAAACTATAAAACCATAAAACAAAATAATATAGAAAAACTACGCACACAGGTTAATAAAGAAATAAAGTAGATGAAATATAAATATTCTTTGCAGTTCAGCTCCTTCTACAATTGTATTTCTATATTCTAGCCTCCCTGGGCATTATTTTATGCATTTGTATATTATTGCAAGAAGACATAATGAATTAAATAACTAATAAAAACCAAAAGAACATATAAAACACTAAAAAAATGCTGGGTTGTTTCAACACACGTTTGGGTCAAATATAGATGAACCCAACCGTTGGTTTAATTAAGAATAAATTGTAAACCTAATTGTTGGGTTTGTCCGTATTTAAACCAAACATGTGTTTAAACAACCCTTTTTTAATTTTTAGATTTCAGCCAAAAGCTATTTAATTATAAAAAATATAAATAAGAAATAATAAAGTATTGTATAATTAAATAATACAATAACACAATATTAAAATAAACATACAAACATGAATAGAACAGTACGAGAGATATATTCAACAGCAAAAAACATCAGTGTATGCAAGTCACAGCCTAGCAGCAGAGCGAGTGTGAGCATGCGCAGAACGCTCTTGAGCGCCCTGGATCACGTGAGCCCTCGTCCGCCAATGAGATCGCAGCTTTCCGTGTTTTTTCGCTGGGGCTTTTCTTAGAGACGGGCTGACGGCGATGTTTTCAAAAGCAGCACTGAGAGACGTCACACAGCCGTAGGGTTAATGTTCAGTTTTTACCCTCCGACACACACATTTATTTTCCTCAAAATCGTCGAGATTGTGTCTTCTGCTCGTAGGTGAATGACGAAGAGGAAGCCAAAGGCGGTAAGCAGAAAGTTTCGCTTGTTTTCCTTTTTTTTTGTCGCGGGTTCCGACTATGAAGGAGGAAAACGCATTTAGTTTTGCTACGGAGAAGCTTAACCAACCAGTCTTGAGTAGCAGAACAACAATAAAGCGGTGTGTGTAGGGTTTTAAAATGACTTTAGCTATTAAGTATCGGTAGCAGGTTTGTGTTCGATACGATAGCGTTGCTAGTGTTCCGCGCGCGTGCGTCAGTGACAGGCGCGTGCGGTGCGCGTTATACGCGGAGGGGCCCGCATGTCTCATAAACCCACTGCGGGCTCATTGTCTGTGCGTGAGAGGGGTGGCGCAGACCGCAACGTGACACTGTATGCTGTAGTTTTCATAATAAACCAATTTAAGTTGGATCTTAATGGCAGACAGTCAGCTAGAACGCATTGCATTGATTGTAATTTGCATTATTTTCCACCACCCATTTTTTTCCCCTCTTTATAATAAATGACAGGAGCATGTCTGACATAAATGCATGGCATTTATGTAAATATATTTGTATAATATTTTATCTTGGCGTTTGGTGTATTGAGCGCGGTTGCAGCTGCGACGTGCATGAAATATTGTATGCATCCATGCAGCTCTGGTGTGTGTGTGTGTGTGGTTTGCACAAAGCTTTATTTGGTGACCGTCCTTCGCACAGAAACCTTTTGTCTAAAGGACGTACGAGGCGTCTTCAGCTGTGCAGCGACAGACAGAAGCATGTCATATGCAGGTGCAGTTCGTAGTGTCTTTCATAGAGATTTTTGTGATGACATAACACGGTACTACATTGTTTACTACGTGCACTGTAGTATATTTATATATACACACATATATACATGCACACAATGTGCAATATACAGTAATATTCTATAATATATGTTTTTGATTACAGGGTGGATGTTAAATCTGAAAGTAGGGGTGTAACAATATATCGTTCTACAATATATCGCAATACAAAAATGCAACAATAGGTATCATGGATAGTCCCCCAAAATAAAAATTACTGTGTGAGAAAAAAAATCAAGTTTTAGTGTCAGTTCTACATTAAACTAGGGCTGTGCAAAAAATAATTGCGATTAATCGCATCCAAAATAAAAGTCTGTGTTTACATAATATATTTGTGTGTGCTGTATATAATTGTTTTGTACATATAAATACACACACATGCTTGTATATATTTAAGAAAATGTGTTATTCATATATAAACTATTTATATTTATACAATATAGAATATGTATTTATATATATGTACAGAATTTAAGCGCAAATAATTCTTAAATATATACATGCATGCATTGGTATTTATATATACAAAATAATTATATACAACACACAAATATATTATGTAAACACAGACTTTTATTTTGGATGCGATTAATCGCAGTTAACTTTTGCACAGCCCTACATTAAACTATTATATATAATGTATAATAATGGAAAGTGGGTCCTGATAATGCCAAATATCTGATGTTACCAGTAAAAAGAGCCTGATTTTAACTATATCTAGTCAGTGCAAGCATATTCATCTTAAATAATTGTGTATTTTCAGCTTCAGAATCATGAATATTTTTATTCTGGTGTCACCGTTGTCCTTGGGTTACACGCACCAAGTCCAAACCTATTCATGTAATATCAAATTTAGTATTTTAATCAACTACATTACGCCACATGTCTTGGAGTATCGCACTAATATCGTATCGTGAGTTCTGTATCATGAGGGTTTTGTTACACAGGTAACTTTAGTTGTGTTAGTTGTGATATTTTAGGTCTTTAAATCTAGTATGATTGAAATCTGGTTTATGTAATTGTGGCTAATCTTTTAAAAAATGACTTTACCACTCAAATTTTTCTACGTTTTAACTAAACATATTATTGTTGTGGGTTTTATAATGATTTAAGCATTTTTGGTTTTGATTCTTATTTTGTGGGAGGACAGATTTGATATTCATTTTAGTATGGAATCTAGATCAGATGTTTACGCCCACTCGCTTCGTCTTGTTCTGCACTCACACACTTTCAAAATGACATATTAGGGATTATTACTCAAACATCCGAGTTTTCCCCAGCCGGGCCACCGTCCAAGGAGAGCCTGTGATTCCTGCTGTTTTTCCATTGACCCTTTTTTAAAGTCACGGGGGCCACTCTCGCACGAAAGGCCCCTGTGTGTGAGAATCTGTGCGATTCAACGGCGTTATGACGAACAATAACAGGCTGAGGTTGTTTCAGGGCTACTTAGCCTCCCAAATGCTTGTTTTATAGTTATATGGCGTGTTTACGTTAGATAAACGATCCGTGGTGGTGCTGATGCGGTGGGAATTTGCAGCGACTGTCAAGGCAACACTCGCACGTATCACAGCAAAATAACAAAGTGCATGTGTCAGATGGAAAGCGACACAGATTGAGCCAAAATAAAGAGAGATTGACAATCAAATTGAGCTTAGAAGTTTGGAATAATAAACGTAACCCCGAAGAGGCAGATGTTTTTCCTGTGACATGCATTCGTTTTTCTCATTTGGGCCTAAAAGTGAAAAACGCCATTCATTTTTTTTAATCATTTAACATTTTAATTCACCCAGTGAATAATGTCCAAGTGTTTAACATAACATTCATACATGCATTGATTTACAGCAAACAAAGTCAAAGCAAAGAATATGCATTTGCTGTGCAAAATTGTTCTATATGTATTTATGAGTGTATTTTTATTAATAGAGCCAGACCATTAAAACCAACATTTGTCCATTTGATATTATTTTCAGTGATCGATGACTATATCCATTTGGCTGATTATGAGACATGGTATTTCCCACATGTCAGCCTGTCAACATGAATTTAGAGTAATGTTACTAAAATTTAATAGAATCTAATTTTATCTACGTCCCATAAATGTCCAGAAAATATATTGATTTTTAGTAATAGTTAGAAATAATCAACATTATATCAGCCACCTTCCACTGTTGATATTGGTATTATTGGCCATTAAATAATTCATATTGTTTAAGCCAGCAGTTGTTTTATTTAAAACATTGTTTCTGTATTTTAATTAGTATGTTAAAGTTTATTTCTCGGATTTGAAAAACAAAACAAAAACGTAATAGTACAGTACTAGGGGAGGGCGATATGTCCAAAGTCTTATATTACAACATGAGCAAATTAAATTCATTTTAACTATATATATATATATATATATATATATATATATATATATATATATTAGGGCTGTCAAAACGATTAATCGCGATTAATCGCATCCAAAATGAAAGTTTCTGTTTACATAATATATGTGGGTGCACTGTGTATAATTATTTTGTATATGTATAAAAAACATAAATGCATGTATATTTAAGAAAAAAAATATTATTTACATATATAATATGTATATTTAAATAAAATATAAATTATTTATAAATCTATATACAGAATATACATGAAAATATCTCTTAAATATATACAAGCATGTGTGTGTATTTATATATATAATAATTATACACAGTGCACCCACATATATTATGTAAACACAAACTTTTATTTTTGATCGCGATTAATTGTTTTGACAGCCCCAATATATATATATATATATATATAGTTATTTTTGCATTAAATAAGGTGTTTGTGAAATTAAAATTGGATACCATTTGACATTTAATTCTTGTAGCCAAAGCAAGGCAAGTTTATTTATATAGCACATTTCATACATAGTGACAATTCAAAGTACTTTACATGGAAGAAATTAAAATAATCAAAAGAAATCAGACTAATTAAAACAGTTTAGAATAAAAAAAATCATAAAAATAAAATACAGTAAATAATTAAAAAGATTTAGAATAAAAAATAAAATGAAGTGCGTTTCCACTTTGTAACCATTTTCAATATCATAAAAAATACTTGTATTAAAATATATTTATTCCTTCAAGTGATTCTTTAAGGGCAGTGAGAGATTTGTTTCTCTTTTGCTGTTTATTAACTTTATTGACACACAGATGACAGCAGGTTTATTAGGCTGCTGTCACTTTAAAACCGAATTCACACATCTAATATACTTGTGCCTTTTTTTCTTGACTATTTACATTGGTTGTGAAAGGCCCAGAAAACCTTAAACGATGTGTAGAAAGGCCAGTTTTGTTCCTGTATACGAGCTCTAAACGCATAGCAAATCGGCCATTGATATGTCATGTATGCTCTCCTGTTGATGTTGATGGTTTTTTGGGATGTCAGCAACTATTTTTGATTTTTGATTGATTATGTACACGTCTACGGTGGAAACAAATTTCCTCTTGAGGACAAATACAAATCTAAGCCTATCTATCTATCTACATTCACTTAAATGACCGAATCCCGAAATGACTCGATTCAGTCAGTTTTCACCCGCTCTGCATATAGTCGCGAAATGTCTTTCTCAATACTTCAACGGTTTGAAATCACTCATTTTTAAACAGCAATGACAAATTTCCACTGGTTAATGTTAATCGTGTCTACCAGTGTATCTCCCATCTCTATACAGTACAATAATTTACAACCTGAAATCTCTAGTGCATTTGAGCGAACATTTTCAGCTAATCGTTTCTACCAGTATATCTTCCACCTCTATACAGTACAGTAATTTATAAAATTATTTATAAATATATATTTAAAATCTTATATATTTAAATAAATTAATTTATATTAATATATATAAATTTATATATTTATATTTATATATATATCTTAAATATATATTTAAAATATTTAAAATATTTATTTAAAATCTCTAGCCCAATTGAAATAATAAATGAAGTGCATTTTAGCCAGATTATTTTGTCTGGAAATGTCTCTGCGTTGACATGAAATTCTTAGGAAGTTTATAATATGTCTTAAAATGTCTTAAATAAAAGTTTCCCTTTTTAAGGTCTGAAAATGTCTTAAAATCTGAAATTTACGATAAGGAGATGTTAAATTTAACGTACGGACCTTAAATTTTAAAGTAATGACTAAAATTTGACAAAAAATGTAATGACTTTGTCAACAAAAACTAGACTAAAATTATGAAAGACAAAATGACTAAAATGTGAGTGTGACTAAGACCAATAAGCATTTTCATCTGAAGACTAAAACAAAAATGGCTGCCAAAATAACACTGTCGTGTCGTACTGAATATTTGCCTTTATTTGTCATGGTAAAGTCTTAAATTAGCCTTTTAGAGGACTTAAAAAGGTCTTAAAAGTCATTAAATTTGCCATTAAAAATGTGCAGATACCCATGCTAAAACTATTTGAAATAATGCTGATACTTTATTTTGATATTTAACAATGTTAAAAAAGCCAATGGAGACGTTATACGTGAACCACCCAACGTTAGCATGTCTGTCTGCGAGAAATCAGAAGTGCACCAACTGTGTGTCTCTGCACATTTGGCTGCTCTGTTTACAGTCGTGTCCTAGTTTTGCTTTCATTTGCACAGATGACACCGGTGCGCTGCAGCGTTTCTGTCGAGTTCATCCACTGAACGCCGGACGGTTAGAGCAGACGTGTTTCCATGAAGCTCGCGCGAGCGGGAGCTGGTTGCATGAGAGAGAGAGAGAGGGAGAAAAAGGGAAAAGCGCGAGACAGAAACAGGCGTGTGACTCACTCTCCTACCCATTAGACGTTGGCCTTTGTGATCTGAACCATTCCCGTGAGAGACCTCTCTCCCCGCTTCACGTTCAAACTGGATGCCATTTTTATTTTGCCGAGCTCCTTTTTTCCCGTACAGACGCAGGGCTTTTGAAGTACAACGGTTTTAACGCCGAGGCTTTGTGTCTCTTCTTGATGTTGATCGAATTTGACACATTTTATATTGCAGATATGCTGCTTTTGCTTGAATTAATTGTAAAATTTGGTCCTGTTTTGCGAAATGAAGGTGGCTGACTGATTAAAGTGCCAAGATTTGAAATAGGCCCTAATTGTATTTCGTGTACTGCTTTTATTCTGTGTGTTTGAAGAGCTTTCAGTATCACTGACCTCTGGATCCATTTCGTAAAATAAACAAAAGCGCTGCTTTCGCACTCTGCTCCGATCAAACGTAATCCAACAGCCGTGGTTACGGTCGTCTAATCAGCAGATCCAGGCTGAATTTTGTCTCGAAACTATTATCATTAGTTTCTTTAATGTTAGCTATTAAATATTTTGGCTAATTTTATCATTCTCACCTCTGACTATTGTGGGTTTTGTATAGGGCTGTCAAACGATTAATCGTGATTAATCGCATCCGAAATAAAAGTTTGTGTTTACATAATATATGTTGGTGCACTTTGTATAATTATTTTTTTTACATATGTAAATACACACACATGCATGTAAATTTAAGTAAAAAAAAATTATTTGTATATAATATAAATTATGTATAAGTCTATATACAGAATATACATGAAAATATTTCTTAAATATATACAAGCATGTGTGTGTGTTTATATATATATATAAAATAATTATACAGAGGGCTCCCACATATATTATGTAAACACAAACTTTTATTTTGGATGCGATTAATCGCGATTAATCGTTTGACAGCCCTAGTAGGGCTGGGCGATATGGCCAAAAAAAATTATCACGATAATTTTTTTTATATCAGTCGATATCGATAATTATCACGATATATGTCAAATCTTTATTTCTTTCAAGTTTAAAGGCAGATTTTTGCTCCTAAGTGAAAGTTGTATTAACCAGAGCGTGAATTGTGGTTTTAAACTATACTCTTTATTGTCAGAACATATCATGACAAACACTTGCCAAACAGGTGAACATTTCACAAATATGAGGTAGAACATTCAAACATTTTTCCCTAAAATAAATATATGAATAGAAAAATATTTCTGCAGCACAGTTTGCAATGCAGGCTTTAATATTCAAATTACATGTTTTGTCTGAAAATGTATATTTGACTGTGAGTTGACAGTAAATCTGCATCCTAACTCAAGCTAATACTAAGCTAATGTTAAATTTATGTTCATTAACAAAAACAGTAACATCTGTTTTTTTTTATGTAACGACCACATTTTTATTTGGCAAAAGTAATATTCTGACTGAGTTGTATTAAAATTAACCATTGGTCATCCAGTCTCATGCATTTAGATGATGATAACCACAGATAAATCCAGGTATAGCCTATATCTTAACACCTCATTATCATGGCAAAATGTAACTTTATGTTTTCTGTGGTATTTGTATGAAAACAGTGGCCTAACAGTTAAATACATTATTAAATGTTGTACTCATATTCCATAAGACATTTAATGAATTGTCTACATTAATAATATTATACAATTATATATGTATATCCCACATTTCAAGGTGCAGTTAATATTACTAGGCTAACCTTGCAGTAAATCCATGGTAGGCTAAATGGATTCAGTATCAATTCAGATTCTGACTGGATCATTGCACGCAGTGTTTCTCCTTTTTGTGGTGTTTCATCTGCCCTAAACTGGTTTAAACTTGACATCTGTGTTCTTCGCTGAACTCAAGCGCATCTCGCTGGAAGTCTTGAGCGAGACGATCAAAGCAATCGCGTCTGCTCTAGCCATAGCTAGCTCGCGCTGCGCTCACTGCCGTTTGGACTCTGAGCCGAGCGGATAAATGCTCCGGGTGGCGCGCGCGGCTCAAAAGAGTTTCGTTCCGCTTTTGGCGCAGAAACATTATCGAACATTTATCGACCTCTTGATATCGTTTTATCGAGAAAAATTATATCGCGATAATTATCGTTATCGTTTTATCGCCCAGCCCTAAGCCCTAGTTTTGTAATATCATTATTTGTAACAATGATATCGATTACCCACATCTAGAAGAGCAGGTTGGTTTATAATACGTTACACACTACTATTAAAGGTACAATATGTAAGAATTTTGTAGTAAAATATACAAAAATATATGTGTATATATTGTGTACTTAAAATATCCCAAAACCCAGTTAGCAAACTGACATCGAAACAACGTTGATCTGGCTTGTTTTGCTCATCGAATTAACGTTGAACCAACGTCAGACGCGGCATTCTTCAAAGCTAAATGAAAATCGACGCAGTTGGTTTGCTTTCCTAACGTTAAAACAACGTTGATTTCAAGTTGATTTTCCGTTAGTTTTGAAGAATGAAGCGTCTGACGTTGGTTCAACGTTAATTCGATGAGCAAAACAATGCCAGATCAACGTTGTTTCGATGTCATGTTTCCATGTTGATTCAATGTCAGTTTGCTATCTGGAAAGTCTCCAAAGATTTTTTTTATTTCAGCGAAATTACGGGAAAAAAATGTCGCACGCCAATGAAGCAATATTTTTTATTTTATTTTTTGTCAATGACGCAATATCCGCGCTATCCTCGGTTTCCGTTCGTAACTGCCATAGCCATGACGTAACCATGGCGACAGACGTGGACAACTGCGTAGTGTGTAACGTTTAGCGGCACGCAGTTCTTGTTTCTTTCACACATAGACCATGGCAAGCAGACTTTGGGACAAATAAGCTGAACTAAACTGATGATCAACAGGTGTTTTTGAGCTAGCGTCCGCGACTGACTTTGACTTGACAGAGCTTCACGAGTCCTGACTTAGACAGGTGAGCAATAAAACAAATCAATGTTATATAACGTTAGCGCAACATGATAAAATGTGGCCAATATGTTGATATATAGCATTTGCACTTGGCCTGTGACCTGGTTTTGTGCTTGGAGAGATGGCCGGCATTGTAATAATCACAATGTCACCATTTTCTATGTAGACACCTGTTCTTTTCACCGTGACGCCATCAGCGTGGTTTGTACTTCAGTTCGGTGAACATGCCCTTAACAACTGCACATGTCACGAGTGTCAAACATTTTCCCCTCTCTGATGTTTTCTTTCGAAGAGCACACACAAATCCTCTGAATTTCCTCTTTTACAAGTCCCAATGCATTTGGGGAAACCCCCTGTAAAGTTTCATCCTTCACCCCGCAAAGGTCAGTGCAGCGGGACGTCTGTGTAACGCGTGGCTCTTTGGGTGTGTAGGACTCAGCTGATGCGGTGACTTGAGTCTTTCCACTACAATGGAAATTCAGACAAATTAAATACTCTAGATATTTGCATCATCTTAGGTTTAACGAGGAAGCGTCGTCTCATCAGGAACCCTGTTTTGGTGTATCATGTTTTTGAGTTGCTGTGTGGTTCTTTGGAGATTAAAAACGTCTTCAGACGTTTGTATTGGTTTCTTCTCAAATGAACAAAAATATTTTTTAATGATAATATATTATAATATATTTTAATGATATATTTTAAATATATTAGCTATATATATATATATATATATATATATATATATATATATATATATATATTTATTTATATATATATATATATATATTTAAAATATATCATTAAAATATATTATAATATATTTTCATTAAAATATATGTTTGTTCATTTGAGAAGAATGTATATTTTTTATATATATTTTTTATATGTATATATATACATATATATATATATATTTAAAATATACCATATATTTTCATTAAAATATATTTTTGTTCATTTGAGAAGAAACCAATACATTCTTCTCAAATGAACAAACATATATTTTAATGAAAATATATTTTAATGATATATTTTAAATATATATATAAATATATTTTAATGAAAATATATTATAATATATTCTCAAATGAAGACTAAACAATGGCTTTTTTCATGTGTCAATGAACAAACAATGGCTTTTTGTCAATGGATATTTTTTAAGATATGGCAGTGCAAGGTGTTTTAAGATAAACAGCCCAAACATGCTTTTTAGTCTGGGACTGGACTCAAGCCTTGTCTGTGAAACTGGGGATTATATGAGGTAAAATAATGGTTAGTTCATAAACATATTGATTCTGGTCATAGTTGAAGCGATAGCAGCAAAACATTTCACAATACACTGTAAAAATGATTTTAAAAGAGTATGGTTTACAATTAATTTCATGGTTATTTCAATGCGTTTTTTCTTGCTATTTCCTTTTGTGAAACTTACTAGCAGTTTCTGATAAAATGTACTATAGCGAAATAAAATTTCGTAGAAACATTTCGAACAGATTTCTGGTTCTAACATTTAAAAAAACAACATTTCTCATTTTATTTATTGATTAAAAAAAGAGAGAGATACCTCCAAGCTGATTTGCCATATCCGCAACTTTTAATTGCGTTATTTTTGAAATTTAACAAATGATCATTCCATATGAATAATATCTACATAACACTGATCATAGAAAAGTCTAATTTTATTCTATGAGGCATTTGGTAAAGTTCATCAGCCCTAGCAACGGTAACCAGGGGGGGAGCTTAGCGAAAGGTCAATTGGATCTTTTACTTTTCAAGGTGTACCAGCTATGACTGAAGGTTTGTTTTTGTTAATACGGCCACGAGGCTATTGGTTTCTAGAAACCCTTCAGTCAACGGGGTCTGTGTTTTCTGGTCTGTACGCACGTCCTGTCAGGAAATAGTGACTTTCTCCTCATGCTCAAGACACGGTCGGCACGCATACACGTCTGCTCGACGTTATTTGTTTTTGAAACCAAAGTCGCCTGTCCCTGCAAGGATGTGATGTAACAGTGCATGTTTTATTTACATGCATATCTTTATTCACATGCATTTTTTTTTCATGAAAATGCTCATGGTCCATCCAGAATATATATTTTTTGGAGTGAATTTTTTTTTTTTTTTTTTTGGTGGTCAAGATATGAAATTACTATTTTTTTAACTACAGTGATCTCATTATTATTCATTTACAAATGAAATGTTAAGCTGTACGTTATCTTTAAGCTGTACTATCTGTAGTTTATCCACATGTGAAGAAGTGCACGTCCTAGTAGTATTTTTTGTTTTCAAATAAATATGAATACAATATTTATGGATATTTCTTGCACTTGCTTAGTGGTTTACGCTTTAGAAAATATATCAACATGGCTGTTTAAGAAGCACAGGTTCATCCAAATAGTTTTAGAGTGGCTGCATTTTGCAGTATTTCGTTAGGTTATTACTAGAAGAGCATCGTTTATGATTCAGAATGCTTAATCAATGCGGATTCTTACCTACTTTTAAGATGTTAAGTTTAATGTAAATGTTTTCATTGTTCTGCAAAAGTGTATGAGTTTGGTGTCTCAGTATACAAGCAATTCAATATTGTGAAGTTGTAAAACTCGATCCCTTGGGTCTTATGTTGTGTTTCCGCAACCTTTGTAAAGGAGCTTCCAAATAGTGGTCAGTCCATCTCGTAACGCCATGTCTCTGACACTTGAGATGAGGCGGTCGGCGTCCTCATGCTCTTCATCAGATTGTCTGGAGAATTTGAGCCGTTCTTGTCTTCTCCATTGTTCAAACACACACATTAACTACTCATCCATTCAAGCCTTTGCTTTGCTGACACCGTCATGAATCTGATCACAGCAGGACTTTAGTCAAAACTGTAACTATGAAGACACAGAATACGAGTCGTAGTTCGGTTCGTTTGGTCCGGACTTAAAAAAATTTATTTAGTCTGGGCTGGCAATGCAAAACAAAATCTTACAAGTTATTGCTTAGCTTCAACAATACTAGTCTGTTTTTTCCCCCCACCGTTCTCGACTTGGTCTCGGTCTCGACTTGGTCTCGGCCTCGACTTGGTCTCGGTCTTGGTCTCAGCCTCGACTTGGTCTCGGTCTCGACTTGGTCTCGGTCTTGGTCTCGGCCTCGACTTGGTCTCGGTCTCGGCCTCGACTTGGTCTCGTCTTGGTCTTACTCTTGGTCTCAGCCTCAACTTGGTCTCGGTCTCGACTTGGTCTCGGCCTCGACTTGGTCTGGACTTGATCTGTCTTGGTCTTACTCTTGGTCTCGGCCTCGACTTGGTCTCGGTCTCGGCCTCGACTTGGTCTCGTCTTGGTCTTACTCTTGGTCTCAGCCTCAACTTGGTCTCGGTCTCGACTTGGTCTCGGCCTCGACTTGGTCTGGACTTGATCTGTCTTGGTCTTACTCTTGGTCTCGGCCTCGACTTGGTCTTGGTCTCTGCCTCGACTTGGTCTGTCTTGGTCTTACTCTTGGTCTCAGCCTCAACTTGGTCTCGGTCTCGGCCTCGACTTGGTCTGGACTTGGTCTGTCTTGGTCTTACTCTTGGTCTCGGCCTCGACTTGGTCTCGGTCTCAACTTGGTCTCGGCCTCGACTTGGTCTTGGTCTCGGCCTCGACTTGGTCTTGGTCTCGGCCTCGACTTGGTCTGGACTTGATCTGTCTTGGTCTTACTCTTGGTCTCGGCCTCGACTTGGTCTCGGTCTCGGCCTCGACTTGGTCTCGTCTTGGTCTTACTCTTGGTCTCAGCCTCAACTTGGTCTCGGTCTCGACTTGGTCTCGGCCTCGACTTGGTCTGGACTTGGTCTGTCTTGGTCTTACTCTTGGTCTCGGCCTCGACTTGGTCTCGGTCTCGGTCTTGGTCTCTGCCTCGACTTGGTCTCGACTTGGTCTGTCTTGTTCTTACTCTTGGTCTCGGCCTCGACTTGGTCTCGGTCTCAACTTGGTCTCGGCCTCGACTTGGTCTTGGTCTCGGCCTCGACTTGGTCTGTCTTGGTCTTACTCTTGGTCTCGGCCTCGACTTGGTCTGTCTTGTTCTTACTCTTGGTCTCGGCCTCGACTTGGTCTCGGTCTCAACTTGGTCTCGGCCTCGACTTGGTCTTGGTCTCGGCCTCGACTTGGTCTGTCTTGGTCTTACTCTTGGTCTCGGCCTCGACTTGGTCTTGGTCTCGGCCTCGACTTGGTCTCGGCCTTGGTCTCGGCCTTGACTTGGTCTTACTCTTGGTCTTGGCCTCGACTTGGTCTCGGTCTCGACTTTGTCTCGGCCTCGACTTGGTCTTGATCTCGGCTTCGACTTGGCCTTGGCCTCGACTTGGTCTCGGCCTCATCTTGGTCTCGGTCTTGGTCTCGGTCTCGTCTTGGTCTGTCTTGGTCTTACTCTTGGTCTCGGCCTCGACTTGGTCTCGGTCTCATCTTGGTCTTGGTCTTGGTCTCGGCCTCGACTTGGTCTGTCTTGGTCTTACTCTTGGTCTCGGCCTCGACTTGGTCTTGGTCTCGGCCTCGACTTGGTCTCGGCCTTGGTCTCGGCCTTGACTTGGTCTTACTCTTGGTCTTGGCCTCGACTTGGTCTCGGTCTCGACTTTGTCTCGGCCTCGACTTGGTCTTGATCTCGGCTTCGACTTGGCCTTGGCCTCGACTTGGTCTCGGCCTCATCTTGGTCTCGGTCTTGGTCTCGGTCTCGTCTTGGTCTTGGCCTCAACTTGGTCTTGGTCTCGTCTTGGTCTCGGTCTCGACTTTGTCTCGGCCTCAAGTTTACAAATACGTCTCATTACAAATCTAGTGAAATGCTGTAATCATCAACTATGCAAATGTGAAAATAATAACTGCGTTATACACGCTAAACTCAGTCTTTTTAAAAACAGACTGTCATTTAATAAGGACACAAAGCCTTTTCCCTCTTTCGATTTTTAGTTTGTTTGACAGCAATGGCGAAAAACACATCATTACTGGGACATTTATGCGACATCTAGGCCTAGTTAATGAATGGGAAGCACTGAAATCTATTTATGGCGGTCAATGTTGATATTGTGGCGGGTTGCCACAGATAATTCAATGTATGGGAAAACTCTGGACATTCAGTGTTAAGAGTAGTTAAGCATCTGTCTGGTTGATAAATTGGTCTATTGATCAAAGCTAATGGCCAAATATCGATAGAGTTGTTGATAGAGCATTATTTTGGACAAACTATATTGGCAGGTGCAAAGCAAACAGTTTAAATGCTTTTAATGTCAACACTAGTCAAAACATTAGGCTATTGGTTTCTTATTGTTGGCTTTGGGGGTTTTTTCCAGACTAAAACCTGTGAACCAGACCAGGTCAATTACCACTGACAGTAGTTTCAATAATCCCCCCATTTTGAAGGTTGCACTATGAGTATATTAAGAAATTTATCTTCGGAAACACAATTCCTATTCCCTTTATTTTTAAATAAATGGTTTAATTAAGAATAATTAGGCACAGCATGTCCATTAACACATGTTTAAAAAGTAAACAGGCTCAGTTTGGATTTCACGTTGACTTGAATTTTGAGCATGCAGACTTTATCAATCAATATTACTGCACTAGTCGGTGTGTGTGTGTATATCTCTGAAACATTCTGACAGCGAATCTGACACCAGTGTTCATGCAATGTAACGTAGCTGACATAATGAAGGGTTGTGTGAAAAAGCCTAGATGCAGGACAAACTGGTTTGGTCGCTTTGGTCGTGAACACATGGCTGCCTTTTCAAACGTTGCCATAGCCTGTCAGATTTTGGCAGCGTTTTGATTGTAATTTTGGGAAATCATAGTGCGTTGCCTGGTCCTGTCTTTTTGAGCATGACTGTACTTTCAAAGAGGATCCAAAACCCATTTTGTTCTCTTTTGCCTACTTGACTTAAATCTGTGTGTGCATGTGTATGAGGGCATGATGCGTGTGTGTTTGCTCTGTTGTGTGAGTGTAGGATAATGCTGGATTCATGTGAAGTGAAACCAACCTCCCAAATACAGGAACAAACAAGAAACCTACTTTGACAGCAGCGTGCTACTTTTGCATAAACGTGTGTTTGTGGCAAAAGAGGGCGGAGATTTTAGTTTGCACAACATGTGCTCGACTGGTATGTGAGACGCCTACGATGTTGTACAAGCGCCGTTGGTTGGTAACTGGCTGTCACAGACGGTTGATGGTCATGTGCTTGTTTTGCAGGTGCTGTACTTAAAGGAGTAGTTCACTTTCAAATAATATTTCCTGATAATTTACTCACCCCCATGTCATCCAAGATGTCCATGTCTTTCTTTCTTCAGTCGAAAAGAAATTAAGGTTTTTGGGGAAAACATTCCAGGATTTTTCTCCATATAGTGGACTTCAATGCTTGAATATATTTAAGAAATATTTTCATGTATACACTGTATATAGGTTTATATTATATATAAATAAATATTTTATATATAAATAATATTTTTTTTTCTTAAATATACATGCATGTGTGTGTATTTGTTTTATATACAAAATAATTATACACAGTGCACCCACATATATTATGTACACAAACTTTTATTTTGGATGTGATTAACCGCGATTAATCGTTTGACAGCCCTAATCCCAATCCATATTTAGTAAAGTTATTTTCAAGCAATGAAACATTGATTATGGAAACAAATGTATGATACACAGGTGCATTTTGACTGATTGTTAAAGGGGACATATCATGCAAAATCCACTTTTTAAGCCCTTAAATGCATTTTGTTGTATATTTGGAGTGTTTATAAGTACAGAAAGATGAAATTATTCTCTTCAGGTGCTTCGTTTACATCTTTATATTCTGTTTTGGTCATATTTTTCAACCTGTTCGGATTTTCCTGTTGTCTATTACGTTTTTTGAACAATTACGTCACAGGATTTGCAGCGGAACTGCCAAATAAGGACATTGACTACCGGTCCAACACTTCGAGCAATCCGCCATTATTATTCCTCGCTCCGATTTTGTAGTCCAAGCTCAATGATGCAGAAGTTACGAGAGGGCAAGTCAAAATGTTCGGTTGTTAGGATGTAGTGACCTGAAGCACTTCAAGGATTCCCACTTCAACAACCTCCGCCAGTATAAAGAATGGTTTGCCGATCGACATCGTCTGAATGAGGGGTAAATTCCTTCTATCATTTAGCTGCTGTGTTTGCTGATGCTTTCCTAAACGTAAGTTATCATATTATTAGCATACAGATTTTTAGTGGTAAGATCAGACCGCAGTCATTTATCTTGTCAGAGTGCTTGTTTTAACAAGAGAAATAGTCGACTTTCACTAATAACACAACATAGTTAACTTAACTTTACATACCACTGCATCCATATGAAGACGTTGTTCTGCAGGTTTGTCGTCGTCTTTTTCAAATCGCTCGCTCTGGCTCGAATACGTAACGTTTGATGGACAAGTCTTCCGTTGTTGACATTTTGTTGACATGTGAATAAAAATGTTCTTTGAAACTATAGTAATCATATATCTCTTATCAAACTACAATAATGGCCGAACGCGGGGAGTTGAACCGACCGTGAACTCGGCGACCTGGAGAGCGGGCGGAGAAAGACGCAACTCCTTTTTATTTAAAGGGGACGCTTCGAAACGGGTTGCTCACAGAAGCACATCAGAAAAGAGGTAGAAAAGGGGCCTGTTGAGCTATAATAATGTGGAATTCAGACCCAAGCATTGCAGTTATGCTTTATATAGACCACAAATGTATGATTTATAAGTAAAATTTAATGATTTAAAAGCATGATATGTACCCTTTAAAACTAGACAGATCAACAAGCTAAACTGTAGTATTTCTAATCAGGCACTCAATGGGATACTCAGTTCTCTCAGCCAATAGAATTGTTCGGGGGTCCAAGTGTGCTATAATTTTAACAAGGCTTTGGCACGATATGAGCTGGGCAATATTCATTTGCTCTCTCTCTGGCAAGGAAATGTATGCGATTGGATATGTGGATGAAAGGGACTGAGGAGGCAGATGTGGATATCTAACGTCTTTACCCATGATCCTGTTCTTAGTGTGGCAGCAATATGGGATTACTGTGTTTTAACTGAGGCTCAGAGGAAAGAGGAATAAAAGATTTGTCGCTTTTGACTGACGGGTTTAAGTCACATTTCAGCGCTGGTGAACAGACTTGATATTGAAAGAGCCGGAATAGTGAATGGAGCGGAAGAAACAGCCGACCTCGAGACACTGCTCTGGCTCAATCCCAGAAGCCTGTGCTGTCAGGAATGCTGTCTGTTTTTCTCATATTTACCAATGAGAATGTTTTTGTGTCATCTTTGTTTGATGTGGTTCGTTTAAATGTTTTGTTTCTCTTAATTGGTTGTGAAATGGGCAGAATCCAGGTTTTACCCGTCAACACCATTTTCTATTTCCATGTAAAAGTCTCTCAGCAGTTTCCATCAAAATACAACAATTACTACAGCTTTGTTTTCTGTAGCAGTGCCAGTACTGTCATATATCCATAAATATCAGGGCTCCTGACTAGGGCTGTCAAACGATTAATCGCAATTAATCGCATCCAAAATAAAAGTTTTTGTTTACGTAATATAGCCTATGTGGGCGGACTGTGTATAATTATTTTATTTATATAAATACACACACATGCTTGTATATATTTAAGAAATATTTTTATGTTTATACTTTATATAGATTTATATATAATTTATATTATATAAAAATATAAATATTTTATATATAAATAATATTTTGTTCTTAAATATACATGCATGTGTGTGTATTTTTATATATACACAATAATTATACACAGTGCACCCACATGTATAACGTAAACAAAAACTTTTATTTTGGATGCGATTAATCGCGATTAATCGTTTGACAGCCCTACTCCTGACTAACATTTAAAAGGCCGGAGACACACTGGATGCGTGGCGTGTCCATTTTTATTTCGGCTCCCATGTTAACAGATTAGAGCTTGCACACTGTGGAAAACGCGTGCATGCTAGAAATAGAACAGACGCCTATTTTTCACGCGACACGCAAGCGTGTAGGAAGCGTTTCCAGGCAAAAAACAATAGGAAACAATGTTTATAAGGCATTTTGTACACGAATACATATGAATAAATTATATTTTGATGTTTGAAAGTCTAGGTTTTGACATACATTCAGATATCAAAGTAATTTAAACAAATAATAATAATAATAATAAGTTTTCAAATATTGCCATTATTTTTGCCTATATAATTATGTCATTTTTATTTTTTAAACAACCGAGTCCTGGTGTCCACTACAGAGGTCATAGCATAACATAAAAATATCTTTTCTCTCTTTTTTTTTTCCCATTTGTTTCTTATGTTCATAACAATGTGATTACATGAAGAAGAAAAAAAAAAAAACTTTTGGAAAAAAAAAACAAAAAACGTTCTGGGCCTCAGGAGGATATAAAGATACGATAGGCTAGAATAACAACATAGTGTGTCTAAAACGGTCATCATAACAACTGTCAAAAATGGTAGCCTAAATGTTTAACGACATAAAAAGCGCCCCCAAAAGCATCTGTGCAGGTGCTGTACTTAAAGGAGTTCATTTTCAAATAATATTCCCTGATAATTTACTCACCCACATGTCATCCAAGATGTCCATGTCTTTCTTTCTTCAGTCGAAAAGAAATTAAGGTTTTTGGGGAAAACATTCCAGGATTTTTCTCCATATAATGGACTTCAATGGCTACCAATGGTTTGAAGGTTCAAATGTCTCAAGTCTTCAATGGTTCGACACGATCCCAGTTGAGAAATAATCCCAGCTGGGTGTAATCTAGCCAAACGATTGGTCATTTCTTTAAAAAAAAAAAAAAAATTATGGTCTTTTAACCACAAATGCCCATCTTGTACTAAGGCTGTCAATCTTCCTCTATAATACTATTTGAATTCCATTCCTTATTTTATTTAATATTTGAATATTAAATGCTAAAATTGATCCTATTATTAACATTTTCGACATTACACATGCTTATGGATCGCCAATGCCCCTATAGCATGTGGTTGTTGTTACATGTTCGGGCCACTAGAGGACATCTAATACACATTTTCTTCATGCTGAATATGGTTCCGATGCGTTTTCGGCTGATATATATCCACGAAAACACCACCAAAAATTCTTTTCAGTTCGACTAGATGGTTCCAACAAGCTCGATGCGCACCGAATCCATTGAGATATTTGTGTTTTTCGCTTCACAGGCGCTTTGGGGGGCGCTTTTTACGTCGTTAAACATTTAGGCTAACATTTTTGACAGTTGTTATGATGATACACCGTGGATAACGTGCACACTTGTGTTACGATTCAAAAACTTTATTGTTCATCAGACGAAACAAAGGCATTTCATTTTCACATGCGTGTAAGCCAAGGCGGCGAAAAGGCAAGATTGCATATAAAAGAAAATTACAAAGATATACTTAAAAAAGCAATATTCGAACAGTATTCGAATAGTATTGATTTTTTTTTAAATATTTGAATTATATTCGAATTTCGGAATTCGTTCCAACAGGCCTATCTTGTACCATCTCTGAGATGCGGCACGCATTACGTCATCAGGTTGGAAAGGTCACGCGTGACGTAGCTGGAAGTGCCGGCCCAGTGTATACAAGTTTGGAGTTTGAGGACCATTCAAAGTTATTGTAAGTCGAATGAGACATAATTATTTGTATTTTTGTCCGTTTATTGCTTAAAATGGTCAAAAGCACTGTGAAACGAAAAACGCAAATATCTCAACGGATTCGGTGCGCATCGAGCTTGTTGGAACGAACTATAGTCGAACTGAAAAATACGATGTAGTTTCAGTTCTTGGTGTTTTTGCGGATATATATCAGCCGAAAACCATCAGAAGCACTTCAACCATATTCAACACGAAGAAAATGTGTATTAGATGTCCCTCTAGTGGACCGAACGTGTAACAACAACCACATGCTATAGTGGCATTGGCGATCCATAAGCATGTAATGTCGTAAATATTAATAATAGAATCAATTTTAGCATTTATTATTCAAATATTATTCGAATATTAAATGCAATAAAGAATGGAATTCAAATAGTATTATAGAGGAAAATTGACATTTGACATCCCTATTTTTTATCCGCATTTGGCGAGTTGGATGTTAATTTCAATCCCTGAATGTTGCGCTCCTGTTTGTCATTGTGCACGAAAATTCACGCCAATAAATGATCAGAAATATTGCTGACTTGTGCGTCTCAAGCGCCCTCTTTACGCGTGTCCGTGGATTTGCCTGTATTTGGTGTTGAAAATGGAAACGGAAAACATGTCTTTTGTCACAAAAGTGACAGCCCTATTTACAAGCCGAATCCTTCATTGACCCGTTTATTCTTTAGTGTTTAGATGCTATTTAGGCAATGTTTGACCCTGTCTAGACGTCTTCTGACAGCAGATGTCAGGGGTCTTGATTTCAGTAATGATGCTCGCTCATTGTGTTTGTTGAAAAAGGTTTGTGCCGTTTTGTTCACGTTGCCTTTTCAGTCTTGCATTGAAAGCAGTTCAACGTGAATTTTCTAATTAAAACATATTACAATTAAGTCATTATTAAATTCTCAATCTTGTCGTTGTATTCTCAGAGGCCTGAGCGGATGCTGCAATCCGGGTCATTCCCATGAGTCTGGTTAATGTGGGATATCGTCTCTCCCTGTAAAGCGTTTGTGACTCACTCAAACTTCACCCTGTGTTGACCTGAATCATTGGGTCAGACTGCACTGGTTATACTCTCCTTTCCAGAACTGTTGAGTTCTTCTCCATATATTCATTTACAAATATTTAATGCAATTAAAATAATTAAATTAATATTTTTTTAAATAAAAAATGCAATTAAAATAGAATTAAAATAATTTAAAAAAGACAGGCTTTCCACTATTTTTAACTTGAGAATGTTTATTTATGTTGACTAATTTAAAACACAGAATAAACAAGAATATTTACCAGTATATTTCTATAACATTTAAATTGTGAGTGTTTCTAAGTGAATGTAATTTCAGAATTGATTGATTGAATCTTAATTGGCCAGATGAAAAGCACTTCAAAATCATTACGATATTCACAATTTT
Source organism: Cyprinella venusta (assembly GCA_038021265.1). Taxonomy (NCBI): domain Eukaryota; kingdom Metazoa; phylum Chordata; class Actinopteri; order Cypriniformes; family Leuciscidae; genus Cyprinella; species Cyprinella venusta. The sequence goes on along the minus strand of CM075870.1, from coordinate 34,566,597 downwards.
ACCAAGATGCATGATTAATCTAAACAAAACCGAAGTCATGATATAGCTAAGTGCAATCATCAAACCTACAAAGCCTGCAATTCGATGAAATCAATGCGCTAATTGCTCTCAATACACTTAATTTTACACTGAATACGACTGTTAGACCTTACTTTATTTGTAACTTTGCTTTATTGTATTGATCTGTGTGCTGATTTATAAAGTGTGCTAAGTAGTAACATTTTTACAACTGTAAAATTACTAGTACTGTAATGTTTAATATTTTATTTAGTTTTAATTAATAATAACAATTGCAATTCATATTTTAATGTCATTTTGATAGACTGACAAGTTTTTGACAGCAAACCTGGAGCAAACCTTTATTTTATCAGTTTTAATCGGTTACTTTATTTTAAGGTGACGTAATTGTACTTACTCATAAGTACAGAGTAATATTAGGGTTTGGGGCTAGGGTTTGGTTTAGGGTTAGTTAGTTGTAGTTGTGTATAATTTACTGGTATTATTATAAGTACATGTACTAACGTGTAACTATGTCACCTTAATTTAATGTTACCGAAAAATCTATTTTTCCTCCAAATCGCTAAGCCTCCAGGAACGAATGAGTTTATTATTTTTAATAGATTCTTGTAAGGGTTTTTTTTTTTTTTTTTTTTTAAATATTTGCCCAATTTGGGCCAGTGGTTCAACTTATCGTCTCACAATAAATAAATAAATAAATAATAGTAATTAAAATTGAATTAAAAAAAATGCAACCTCAATAAAATAAGAGTATGACACCAAATTTCAGATATGGAAAAAAAAATCCAAATTTGATACCACAGCTACAAACGAGATGCAAACTACTAACTAATATAAAATTAAAATATTAAAGACAATTAAACACTTAGATATAAGTAAACAAATTTGAACAAATAAGTCAAGTCAAGTCACATTTATTTATATAGCGCTTTTGACAATACAGATTGTATCAAAGCAGCTTCACAGTGATAACATGAAAGTAATACAACACAGGTCAATAATGTTGTTGAACATTAAAAGTCCCCAACTAAGCAAGCCAAAAGCAAGGCAACAATTAAAATAATTAAATAATGAGCTCTAAAGTAAATACGACAGAACAAACATACAAACGCAACAGTGCTTTTCAGGTTTTTCAGGTTATAACCACTAACAGTGGTTTTCAATTTAAGTAATGCAATCAATTAGGGCTGGGTATTGACACAAATTTCTCAATTTCGATTCGATTTCGATTCACAAGCTTGCAATTCGATTTCGATTCAATATTGATTATTTTTGATATCAGTTACAATCAATCAAATCTCTTTTCTAATGTTGTAAATTATGGGAGTCTAGTTGTAGCCTATAGGCTTCATTAGCCTAATATGAAGGTAATAATGAACTGTTTTGTAGCTATACAAACACTTAAATTACACTTTTATTTATTTTTATAATAAGAAAATCATATGAAATATAAACATTTAAATGGCGGCTGTCATAAAAAGTTGCCGGATTTATTCAAATATGCATTAAATATTGAAGAACATTAAAGATTATAATGCATATGTAATATGGTGTATATATTTAAGACGTATAATGAAAATGGACGTAATTTGAGACTTTGTTTCATATCAATAGTGACGAAGGTTATTGCGATTTTTTTTTTTTTTTTTTTTTTTTTTTTTTTTGGATGCGCAGCCGCGATACAATGTTCCATTCATTCATTCATTCATTCATTCAGGATGACTAATCGATTCTTGAGATTTAAGAATCGATATCGGTTTGTAAAAATGAGAATCGATTAATATCGAGAAATCGATATTTATTACCCAGCCCTATAATCAATGTAAAATAACACTTCATGTTTTTAAACCGTTGTAAATGTTTAGTGGAGCCATTAAGTAACCTGTATCGTAGACGGAATTATTAAATTCCCTTCCCTAATGATGCTCCCCGTCTCTGTTTCTGTCTGTCTGAGCCTCTGTACAGTTGGACGTGTAATCAGCCTGACCTCTAGTAGAAAGCTGATTACAACCACACAACCACAGCAAGACCAATACTCATCTACTGGCCTGTGCTCTAATCTCTCTCTATTTCTCCCCGTCATTCCTGTTCCCACCTCCCTTCGGCTTGCCGACCCCCCTGTCGCTGTGTAATCTGCAGTAAAAGGTGCATTGTTCTGTGTGGCGTGGGTATCTGTGGTCATTAACCTACATACTGAGCAGCAGGCCACAGGCTTCTTAAAGCTTTCTCAGATGCCCTGCGATCAGGAAGTTCAGCGCTCGGTTTTCTGTCTGTTAACCCTTTGCTTCCCCTGTGCACACTGCTGGTTTGTTATGAACTCTAGGGTAAACTTTAGCAATGCAATTTTGTTGTTTTTCCTTCATTCAAACTAGGGATGGGCAACGATTAATCGCATCCAAAATAAAAGTTTGTGTTTACATAATATATGTGTGTGTAGTGTGTTTAATTAATTTGTATAAATAAATACCCACACATGCATGTATATATTTAAGAAATATGTGCATGTATATATTTATTCACATTAAATGTTATATAAATATAAATAGTTGGTATATTAATAACACATTTTTCTTTATATATTTAAGAAATATGTGCATGTATATATTTATTCACATTAAATGTTATATAAATATAAATATTTGGTATATTAATAACATATTTTTCTTTATATATTTAAGAAATATGTGCATGTATATATTTATTCACATTAAATGTTGTATAAATATAAATATTTGGTATATTAATAACATATTTTTCTTTATATATTTAAGAAATATGTGAATGTATATATTTATTCACATTAAATGTTATATAAATATAAATATTTGGTATATTAATAACATATTTTTCTTTATATATTTAAGAAATATGTGCATGTATATATTTTATATGTATTTATTCACAATTAATATTATATATAAATATTTGATATATTAATAACACATTTTTCTTAAATATATACATGCATGTGTGGGTATTTATATATATATACAAATTAATTATACACACTACACACACATATATTATGTAAACACAACCTTTTATTTTGGATGCGATTAATCGTTGCCCATCCCTAATTCATACTCATTTGTCAAACAATTTAATCATAAATTCCAATACTGCTTTTCTGCTTTTGTGAAAAAAAATCAATGTGAACTGAATGTGAATTTGTTACAACACTTTCTTAAATGTTAATTGTCTTTTGGTTAACATTAGTCACTAGCATCGTGCGCAGTCTATTGACAACCATGAAAAGTTGTTTAAGAGGTAAAGCAAGTTATTTAGTTTTCTTTTTATATTACACAATCAGATTATGCATTATACAATATATTCTAATGTCAAATAAGATGTCAACAGCAACTCTGAATGTGTGAATATGTATATTATACATGAGTGTTTTAGATTTTCATATGCATGTATTTGTAATTCTGAATTTGAAACTGAGAACACGTCCTTCAAAATTAAAAAAATGTCACAATATAAAAATTCCCATCGCAAGTATGACTGGGTCAACGTCTCATTTAGACCCACACACTCTTAGATTAGAGCTTATTCACTACTACTCCACTTCTAAATACACATTTTATTGCGTCCACATGTGCGCTGAGAGTGCATGCTGTGTGTAGAAACTCTATTCTTAGCATGTCTGCCCTCCTCTGCAGTCACTAGTTCAGGTTACTGCGTGCCATGCGGCCCTGTTCACATGCCGTCCAACGTGTGTGTGTGTATGTGTGTGTTGGTGGGTTTACTTAAATTTAGCTAACTTCTGAAAACAAATTTGTCCCCAAAGTATATCTAACAAATAGGGCTGTCAAAACGATTAATCGCAATTAATCGCATCCAAAATAAAAGTTTGTGCTTACATAATATATATGGGGGTGCACTGTGTATAATTATTATATATATATATATATATATATATATATATATAAACACACATGCATGTATATATTTAAGAAATATTTTCATGTATATTCTGTATATGGATTTATATATAATTTATATTATATATAAATATTTTATGTATAAATAATATTTTTTTTCTTAAATATATATGCATGTGTGTTTTTATATATATACAAAATAATTATACACAGTACACCCACATATATTATGTAAACACAAACTTTTACTTTGGATGTGATTAATCGTTGCCCATCCCTATTTGTCAATAATATGAAATATTTAATCCGGAGAGGACAAAACAAATGATAATGAATGAACCCAAAAGGTTTCAAATAGAACTTTTTCCTGGTTACAAAGAACCCTAAAGCTTTCTTCTTATTATTGAACTCTTAAAAAGGGTTCCGTATAGAACCTTTCAGGGGTTCCAAATGCGTATAGCACTGATAGAATCTTTTTAGGTTCTATATAGACCATTTTGCAAGATGTAAACAAAACTGGTCCAGAAGCACTTCCTGTTTCAGTTTTTTAACACTACATAAAAGCTGGGATAAAATACAACCAACAGAACATTTAAAACTGAATCAAAAAGTTAAACATCTTTAAGATTTTTTCTTTACATGTGAAATAAAGAAAACAGTTACAAACTGAAACAGGAAGTGTTTCTGGACCAGTGTTGTTTACATCTTGCAAAATGGTCTATAGAACCTTATTAAATTAAAAGACTCCTCCTATGAAGAAAAGCACTCCTTTGCTGCAGATAGTCAGAACTAGAATGATTGTGTCTTTTTCTAGTTACATAAAGCTTTACTGTGTCTGCCGGATCCATTACTCGATGTGTTTCCTGATTTTCATTTGTAGCAGCTGTCCGTGACTCGTGCACGGGACTTCTAACAGTGTGTGTCTTCGCTATAACATTCGAGCCGTGCCGTTTCAAAGGCCTCTCGCTTTTTTACCCTCTGTGCGTTTATGCCTAGACCCGCAGTGTGCGTTTAGTATGAGAGTATGGTTGACAACTCATTATGACATCACACTTTTCACACAAAACACTTTCCATCACTCGCAGATCTTTAGCACTCGGGCTGAACTCTATTGCAACACTTCGTCTGTGAGTTGTGTCACCTTATGTGCTGTGCTTGTGTGTCCATTTGTTTCCCTTTCCGGTAACTTCTGAATCTGAATTAATCCAAAGCATTCTGGGAAGGTCGTTTTCTGGGTCTGCCCTTCTAGAAGCGAATATGCTAGTGCTAACAGCAGTAATCATGTTGTATATCACAGGATTTATAGACGGACAAAAGCCAGCCCCTTCGTAAGTAAACAGAGGCCGCATTACGGAGATTTGCGTGTGCTGTGATTGCTTTCACTGTGGTCCTCTGTCCCGTATGCTGTGTAAACCGTGTGCTCACTGTATCAGACAATAGCTTCAAAATCTATTATGTTCGTTCAGGGTAAATGGAAAATTCTGTCTCCATTTGGCGAGGAATTGTGCAAACTGTGACTTTATACATTATAAAAACACTGCAGTGGTAGTACGTTGCAGGGATCATATATGGAAACATACCTTGATGTTTACACAGTAAATATGGAATAATATGATCAAATTACTAGCAACAAAAAAGCACTGATTAGGTGTTCAAGCACAAAGTGCTGAAAACCTAATGTATTTGCTAAAAAAAATCCCCTAAAACGCATCGTGCAGCCCAAACCGTAAGGGCTGGAGCTCTGAAAGTTTTGTCAGATGGTAGGGCCTCAAATTGTGGAGAACCTATCAGAGTATGAGCCCGATTGGCCCATAGGTGGCGCTACAGCAACCAAAAGTACTAAATTGCCCATAATTCCTAGACCATGGTTTCTGCACCACTGTAATCGCTGGCTCAAGACGGACAAGATGTATATCTCGGATTTCCATTTGGAGCAAAAAAAAATTGTTATGTCGGTTTTTGTCCAAAACCCACTTTTGCGAACTAGTACCTGGTTTTTTTGCCCGATCGGGACCAAACCAGTCTAGGCCTGTTCTCTGGACTCTGTAGATAAATAATTATCGAAAAAAGTTGAAATTTTGCATTTGCTTGGCTGTAACAGGGTCATTTAGATCAGTGGTTCCCAACCTTTTTTCGTCCGTGACCCCCTTTTTCCCCAAGAAAATATTTTAGGCCCCCCTTCACATTTAATGATATTATCGCTCTTGACAGCTTGCAGCAAGGATAACAAAATATTTTTTTTCAAACAAACGGTATGTTTATGCACAATTAATAGCTTATAATATTGAAAATACAATGACTAAAACATCAGTAGGTACATCTTTGTAATTTAACAGCGTAAGACTAGGAGAAGCCTATTAATTGGCCCTATTTGAAATGCAAAAATAAAAATATTCACACTGGTGTTTAGGTTAAAAAAAAGAATATCTGCTATTAAATGACTGTTATCTGGGGCCTCAATACTTGCGTATCTGTGAGGCTTTATTTTTACGCTTTTGGCGCTATACCGAGCGATAATAGACTTGCATTTATTAACAGAATAATGCGTCTTTCGGAAAGAACAGTGTAGCCGGAACTACTTCTCTCCGTGTATGTCTATGACGAGTCGCGCACCTGCTGTAGTACTCCGCAGCGATCCGAACGAGTGTAAAATAGTCCCGATGTAAACACTTATTATAGGTGTACCATAGTGGTTCAGGATAAGACAAAAACACGGATTGGAAGATGGATTCATGATGAACTCACTCATTATATACATTTTGTAAATTTTGAACAGAAAAAAGTTCTCAAACCTTCAAAATATACCGCGACCCCCCACAGAGCTCGCTGAGGCCCCCTTGTGGGCCGCGACCCTCCTGTTGGGAACTCATGATTTAGATAGTGGTCTGTGGAAAAAATCGGTCAAAAGCCACTAAATTCCCCCCAAAAAGTCACAACTTCACAAAAATCGATGAGCATATGTGTCCTAACATGGTTAGGAAGCATGCAAAGTTTCGTGAGGATCGGATCATAGGATCGGATCATAAGTTTCTCCACAAAGTTTCGTGAGAATTGGATTATAGGCGGCCAATGAGTGGTGTTTTACTACCCGCTGCTGTTTAAATTATTTTATTTTTTCTCACAATACTCAATTATAATTCATAGTATAACTTTATCAATTAATTTTTTTAACATTTACAACCTTATTTAGTAAAAAATGACTATGATCCTGAAGTTGAAAATGAGTGTGTGAACTAAACTGTAGTAAATCATATTTTAACATTATGATAAATCATTTTGAAACATTGTTAATTAGGTAATATCACACTGAAATGTAGTATATCATGATAAATCATGCTTGCTACATACAACTTAATGTCTTTTGATGCCTTTGTGCTTAAAGGCCTTTAAGATCTGAACTGCTTGAACACCGATAAATGCTGCTTGCAGCTTTAATTTTTTTTTATTTTTTGATTTTATGATTGTATTATATTATAAAATTTTATTATGATTATATAATGATTTTATTATATTATATATATATTTTTTTATTTTTATCTATATTTATCAGATTTTATGGAAAATCTGCAGGATTGTGTCGAATGGATTGTGATTTTTTTTTTATTTTTTTTATTTTATTTTTTTACATTGTAAATAATAGTTTTTTTTTTATGCTTATATTTTTTGTGGGCCTGCAAATGTCAGAAATAATTTAATTTAATTCCTAGTCTTTATGTATATGAATTTTTAAAATGTAGGGTTTATTTTGTATTTTGTACTTTTATCATGCGGTTCATGTTGCATTGCTCTGCGTCGTCTTTAAAATCTCACGTACAGCAGGAGGAGATCCGATAAAACATAGCCTGTGTTATCAATAAAATGCATTATCAGTGACTCGGCTACCTGTCTGTATGATTTTATTACACGCTTCCGATTGTCAGGAATCCAAATGAACCATTTAAAAGTTATTTCCAGCTCGCATGCATGCATTGCAAGTTAGCTTTGCGTTCTCAGCATTGCTGTAAAGGGCTCCATAGCATATATTATCTTCTTTTACGTTCACTTTTATCTTCCAGAGCACTGAATCCTGCTGAGCCGGTTAGTTTAAATTAGTTAAACTTCCTTCAGTTTGCAGGTATGCCTGAATAAAAGCACATCCAATTTAAAGACACGGACATCTGAAGGAATCTCTATTGCCCTCTTGAGTACTGAGGCCTGTTAATGAATTTGCTAAATAAAATCCCTCTTTAATGAATTTTTATGTTGTTAATATTTTCATTGTGCATTTTATAAAAGCAATTAATCAAGTAAGGTGCTGCTGTAATGCACCTATGGGGTCACGTTAAAATGGAGCCGTTTTTAACATGTGATGGTTATATTAGAAATGCACTACTGCGTTCCAAGTGTTTTTTATTTTTTATATTGTCTTGTGATGCATTGCAGAGGTTGAATAGCACTGCAGAGCATGCTGAGGAAAGCAGCACCTTTATTATTAAAAAATGGTCCAGGGGTATGAATTTCTTTTCCTATTTGTTGAAATAGCAGATGTGAACATAAATGGTTTTGGGATTTTGGACTCTTACGGATAATATGTACCATATGTCTGTGTGTGGCATCATACAGGGACTCGCTGAAATTTGACTGTCCATTTTATAGATTCTTTTGTAGTAGTGACAGTTCATTTTACTTGCGCTTTTCTTTCTTCACTCTTAGTCTGTTAACAGGCTAAAAAAATAGCTGGAATGAATCCATCAATAATCTGATTAGCAGATTCTGATATTTCTGTCAGTCTGATTCACTTTATGCATGACATGTATTGCTAAAATAAAAGTGCATATGCAGTGCCCATCATGACAATTCATGCCATATCTAAAATGAAAGCTGAAATATTTCAGAAGAGCATTTATAGCAAATATTTAGTAAATTTCCATGTGCTACAATGGCCATTTTGTAAGACATAAATAAATATGCGCACATTCATATGACGATGTGAAAATATCACAGCACTACACGTGCTATAGCCTATAAATAGTCAATAGCATATATATGATTAATGAAATAGTTGCATATATAAAAACACACATGTATGTATATTTAAGAAAAAAAATAATTATATATAAAATATTTATATCTATATATATTATAAATTATATATAAATCTATATACAGAATATACATGAAAATATTTCTTAAATATATACAAGCATGTGTGTGTTTTTATATTTCTAAAATAATTATACACAGTGCCCCCACATATATTATGTAAACACAAACTTTTATTTTGGATGCGATTAATCGTGATTAATCGTTTTGACAGCCCTAATATATATATATATATATATATATATATATAGAGAGAGAGAGAGAGAGAGAGAGAGAGAGAGAGAGAGAGAGAGAGAGAGAGAGAGAGAGAGAGAATTAATAGATAATTAGTAATTATTATATACTTATATACGAATAATGTTATATCTATGTTTTTCTATTTAGATATTGAAAATCTTTATATTTAAAAAAATATATATTACACATTCTGCCCAATGATCTCTACAAACAATGTTGATATTGAATGAAATGTAAACAAATATAGTTATATAATGTAATATATTATGTGCAAAAATATTTTGTTTTTTAAACAAAAAAAATGAAAACAAAAACAAAAGCACAAACTAATTATATTGGCCTGCATTTGATTACCCCATTATAATGGTCACTTTCATAAAAATATACTTGTAGGTTTAAAATTTCCACATATGGCACATTTATTGTCTCCAAAAACAAATATTTTAGCAATATGTTTACTGTATCGATATAAACGGTAAAAAAAAAAAAATCGATATATTGTACAGACGCGATATACCGCCCAGCCCTAACATGCACCTAAATAAATTTTCCACTCGTACAGATCTATTTTAATTGCAAAAGCGAGTGAAATGCATGCACTTATTATGATCCCTGACTTACCACATTAATATAGAATGAAACTAAAGTCCAATATTGTAATAATCCGTTTATAAAATGTGTTGTTCTTTCCTTTTCCCGCTTTTCCAAAGCTGTTTATTTGTCCGTGCCGGGGTCAAGAGGACACCGAATGTAACCGTAATGCTGCCCTGTGCCGTTGTAGACGTGGTGATGCCACACTGGGTGGTTTGTTGGAGAATAAATCAGAGCCGTCAGTCGTTCCACCGCCGGTGTCCCAGTAGAGACGCAGTCCGAGGTCACACGCTGGAGGGTTTCGAGCGCTCTGTTTGTGTTTCCACTTCCCCGACTCTGGCCCCTGCCTTTCTGCGTGCCTGTTTTTGCCTCCGTCTCGTGTCTCGGTGGCAGGAACAAACCTAGTCATTTGCCTCCCCAAAGTTCACTGAAATAGTTGCAATCCTCCATGCGTGTACTTCCAGAATAACCTTGATTGTTACTCTGTGATGTAAACAGTGTTGTAATCGTGACTGCGGAGTTCGTTTCTGGTGCAGAAAGCGTGATGCCAGGCCTGTGGATGTGAGGGTTTTCATGATTGCAGAACTTCAGAGGGAATAAAAACCATGAAATATTAATGCTGACGACTACCTAGAGTGCAAACTAAACAATGAACGCTGTTTCCTGGTGTTGAATTTTTCATTTTTGGGTGAAATCTCAAAACGGATGTTGTTGGACATGACTTTAGTATTGGTTTGCTAATGCAACGTTCAGTGCACGTTATTTCAATTGCAGGATAATAACGTGTGCTGCCTTTTTTAAACAACTTCATTGCTGTTAATAATGGTAAATTGTGTACTGGTTAATATTTATGTGTTTGAGGGTTGATTTTATTATTGCATGCACAGTGTGAAGCCCTTTTACATCAATTTGCTGTAATTAAGGCTCATTTTTTTAAATGTGATCCTTGAATTAATGATTTTACCTTTTAATAAGTGGTCATCATTTGGTCATTAGGGTGCTCTGTTAGGCCTTTAAAAATTCAGCTAAATGGTTCAGATTCAGATCTGTAGACTACTCAAATGATAAAGGTCTAAATTATCGCCACTAATGCATGAATAATGTGCCATGCATGCGTGATGATGGGTCTGCGTCTGGGTTATGCAAGGTGAAACGGTGTAGGAGAATCCACAAAATATAGCCTATGAAATTGTAATGTTTACTGATTAAAAATGTTAATATTGGGTATCAGGGTGGGAAATTAACTTTTTTGCCCACCAGCCACAGTGGCTGGTGGATGCCCAATTTTACCAGCCAGTTATATTTTTTACCAGCCACTTTTTCCGAAATTCAAATTTATAAAAGAAAGTGCACAAGCATATTTTGAATTGCTTCAGTTAATTTGATACGATTTGATTTCATTAACTTGATTGTCTGTTCAGATTTACTGGACAGACAATAAAAAAATAAAACAAAAAAAATCATTTTATTTATTTATAATTATTATTACAACATAAATACATAATAAATCAATAAAAAATGATGTGAAAAAAGTCACTTTAGTCTTCTTCAGAGTCATCATCATCTTCGGATGTCTCCTCATCTTCAAATTGGCTCCTCTGTGGACGCTCACGGGCGTACGCCCTTAAAAAAAAGCACTATTCCGCACAAACAGGGCAACCATAATATAGGGCTGCACGATTAATCGCACGATGTTGTTATGCGCATCTAATCAATAAAGCCGGCTCCTTGATTAGTAGTAAATCACCTTCACCTGCTTTCAGATGGAGCGGCATTTACTACAACGAGCCGTAGATCACTGACAAGCTGAGCCAAATCGTGTTAAAATCGAGGACAAATCGCCAACGATATTTAATGCGATTTGGCTCAGCTTGTCAGTGATCTACGGCTCGTTGTAGTAAATGCCGCTCCATCTGAAAGCAGGTGAAGGTGATTTACTACTAATCAAGGAGCCGGCTTTATTGATTAGATGCGCATAACAACATCGTGCGATTAATCGTCCAGCCCTACCATAATATGTGAGCAACATGTATGTACATGTTTGTATTTTGGAGAGAATTTTATGCATGGTTATTTTACAGTTTATTTTTTAATATTAGTTAAGTCTGTATGACCATAAATAATGGAGTATTTAAGTGTATTTTGCTGCTAATTGAAAAAAAATCCAGCAAAACGCGCCAGCGCGATTGCCGACCCCAGAGGGTTAACTCAATAATAAAGCTGTAAAGTAGGCTATCTTTCAACTCAGGACAGCACCAATTTTTAAAAATACAGATAAGATTGGAGATGAAAAGTTTAACTGACACGTAACCAAGCTCCGGAGCACCCACTTTATTGGCTCCTATCCTCACGGCTGCTAAAACTATCGCTAAACTAAAGAATGACAGCTATCTAGCCATCACAAAACACAACTTCAAGTTAGAAATTTACTTACTTGCACGTCCAAATGTAGTCCCGAAAAGGTCTGCCCTTTTTCCGATCGCATGGACGTTTCGGAATACAATTCTCATTTGGTGAAAACCATTCAAAGACAAAAGTGCATTATTGTTACTTAGCAACAGCATTCTTTGACAAAAGCTGTCCAATCCGTTACAAGAAATGTTTTAAGTAGTAACCAATAAAATTATGCTTTACAATCTACCTGCCACTGTGGCTGGTATACAAGACAAAGTCACCCGCCACTTTGAAAAAGTACCAGCCATTGGCTGGTGGCTGGTGCTAATTTCCCACCCTGTTGGGTATATCTAGATTAGGGGTTGACTGATTATCGGCAGCGATATTAAGCATTTATGATGATTGCTTAAACATCATCTCCAGAGTCACTTAGTCACTTCATGAGCTTTTTAATGCTTAAATACTTCTCTTAAAACTGAGAAAAGTTATCGTCATATCATACGCACAACCGGCACATCTGGGAACTTAACTGTCAATTTAGTCCCCGCCCCCTTTTGGGGGAAAACAAGCTAGACTCCCCATAGACTTCAATACAAAAAAATAACGGCAAAAACCAACGTCCGTACACAGCCGACAGGCGTAAATAACTTAAGAAATCACTTATATAAAACATGTCAAGTAATTATATGTCCACCCTGCCTGCCATAGTGTGTGAAAAATACATACACAAACTTAATTTGGTCAATTTAAAAACATGTCCCTTTATTCTCCCAGCGTCAAATTGGGGTAACAACCCCACCCAGTGGCCAGAGGTGTCTTACCCGGACATTTACTTTTACCTCGTCGTGTCACGAGGTAAGTGAATGAATGATTTTATTTCGCTTTTTAAAGTAAAAAACCTTAATGTATATCTCATGAATTAATGATTATGATGGCAGGTAGCCTGGGCTAGTTGATAACGGGCATAAAAATGTATCTTTCACGCTCTATAGCAAGCAGGCTTGACATATAATTACTTGACATGATGTATATAAGTGATTTCTTAAGTTATTTACGCCTGTCGGCTGTGTACGGACGTTGGTTTTTGCCGTTATTTTGTATTGAAGTCTATGGGGAATCTAGTTTCTTTCCCCCAAAAGTGGGCGTGAACATTCTATGATGACGCAGCGCCGGTTGTGCGTATAGACGCACGGAAACTCAAAGATCTCCACGGCAACCCGTCAAAATAAAAGTTCAGTTTTTCACAAAGCCAATTTAACTGTAAATAAATTGGATAAGTTTGATGATTTTAATTCATTAGAAATGCTTTTTGAGTACTAAAATTTTATTTAAACATTAAAATAGAGTCTTTAAGTTTTACAAAATGTTTACAGAATGCTGCTGGGTGGTCCCTGCACTTTTTTACAAGTTGTTAAATTATTATTATTTATTAATATCAGTTCTCAAATTCAAAGATATGTTTAAAATCATTAAAATGATTTTAAAGAAAGTATTTGTCAAAACCCTTTTGTTTTTCTTAATTTTGACATTAATTTACAGTTTTACACTAGACATAGGCTATATATATATACACACATATATTAGGGCTTGGAAACGATTAATCGCATCCAAAATAAAAGTTTGTGTTTACATAATATATGTGTGTGTAGTGTGTATAATTATTTTGTATATATAAATACACACACATATATACTTTATATATATTTATTAGGGCTGTCAAAACGATTAATTGCGATTAATCGCATCCAAAATAAAAGTTTGTGTAAAATATATGTGGGGGCACTGTGTATAATTATTTTGTATATATATATAAAAAACACACATGCATGTATATTTAAGAAAAAAAATATTATTTATATATAAAATATTTATATATAAAATAAATTATATATAAATCTATATACAGTATACACATGAAAATATTTCTTAAATATATACAAGCATATGTGTGTATTTATATATACAAAATAATTATACACACTACACACACATATATTATGTAAACACAAACTTTTATTTTGGATGCGATTAATCGCCATTAATCGTTTCCCAGCCCTGATATGTATATATATATATATATATATATATATATATATATATATATATATATATATATATATATATATATATATAATATTTATATATATATATATCGGTTCAAAATATCGGTTATCGGTCTATTTGATCTGTAATAATCAGCATCGGCCCTCAAAATCACACATTTGACGACCCCTAATCTAGATCATATAAAAAGCATCTGTCCTTTCAGTCCTGCGACTCATTAACTTATTTCTAAATGGGTTTGGTTTGAGCATGATTTAAACTGATTTTAAAAAGCTTATAACTTGTTCGCTGCGAGACGGATGTATTATTGGGTTTAAGAGGCTGTGTGGCACACGGTTGTAAGCTGAAACACTGAGCGCAGGAAATCTTGTGGTTGTAGTTGTAACACATTTGTCCCACACTGATGATGCACACGGACAGTGCAGCTCTTTTCTCCTCACCGCCTCTTTTTTTCTCAGAGAGAGTGACTCAGCTGGTTTTTACTCGGCCCCACTGGGTGTCAGGTGTCGTGGAAATGTTCTTTCCCAGGAGCCTCTGCTCTGTGTCATCTGTTCGCATCACGAGTCTATCGGGGGAAGGTATTGTTTAGGTCTGTGGGTCTCTGCTGATTTGCTTTTCTTCCAGAAGAGACCCGGGCATCAGTATCAGATGCGCTCTAATTGTTGACTTTATCGTTTGTTGCTTTTGAGAAATTGCAGAACAAATGTAAAGATGAAGCACTGAAGGCCTTGTGTGAAGCTGCTGGTTTGATGTGTAAACGCCTCTTTGTTCTTCAGGCTCTTTATATTGTGATGATGCAAAAACATACAGACACATGGTTTACTGTAGACTAGGGATGGGCAACGATTAATCGTTAGCAAAATAAAAGTTTGTGTTTACATAATATATGTGTGTGTGGTGTGTATAATTAATTTGTATATATAAATACCCACACATGCATGTATATATTTAAGAAAAATGTGTTATTAATATGTCAAATATTTATATTTAATATTAATTATTAGGGCTGTGCAAAAGTTAATTGCGATTAATCGCATCCAAAATAAAAGTCTGTGTTTACATAATATATTTGAGTGTGTTGTATATAATTAGTTTGTATATATAAATACCCCAGCATGTATGTATATATTTAAGAATTATTTGCGCTTAAATTCTGTAAATATATATAAATATATATATATATATATATATATATTATATAAATACATATATATATATATATATATATGAAGAGTTCAGATGCAAAAGCCTCTAAGTGCCATTTGAAATTTTCTTCTAAAATGATCATTTTTATCAAACTTGTATATTTAAGTTCAGTAATTTCACTTAAATGGCAATGAAGATTACCTATTAATTGTCATTTAAGTGAAATTACTGAACTTAAATATACAAGTTTGATAAAAATGGTCATTTTAAAAGAAAATTTCAAATGGCATTTAGAGGCTTTTGCATCTGAACTCTTCATATATATATATATATATATATATATAAATTTTATATATGAATAACACATTTTCTTAAATATATACATGCATGTGTGTGTATTTATATACACAAAATAATTATATACAGCACACACAAATATATTGTGTAAACACAGACTTTTATTTTGGATGCGATTAATCACAATTAATTTTTGCACAGCCCTATTAATTATGTGTAAATATATATAAAGTATATACATGCAAATATTTCTTAAATATATACATGCATGTGTGTGTATTTATATATACAAATTAATTATACACACTACACACACATATATTATGTAAACACAAACTTTTATTTTGCTAACGATTAATTGCGATTAATCGTTGCCCATCCGTACTGTAGACATAAAGCAACAGTGGAGATGCATAAGTTTCTATCAACTCAAATATGACTTTTTAATTGAACACAGATGTGTGTAAAATGTATTGTTGTTATTATTTTGGGAAATTGTTATTAAGATGTTTCAGTTATAATATAGGCATACGTGTTTTTGGCAATCACTGCTTGTTGCTATGGTTACTCACAGCTGATGTAGCTAGCGCATTAACGGTAAACAGTCGGGCTGCGTCTGAAATCGCGTACTATGTGAGTAGGTACTATAGTGCCCTATAAAATCCGTTTTATTTTTTCCCAAATTCCGTTTTATTTTTTCCCAAATTCTGTTTTTTCCGTTTTAATTTTTGAGAATTCAGGTTTTTTTTTACCCTTTACTGTTATTTTAGTTGTAAAAAGAGCTTTTAATGTTGCTTTTAATGTTAATGATTAAAATGTACATGAAATAAAATTGGCATTTACTTATAAAATGACAACTACGGCATGATGCAACATAACACTGCACTCTAAGTACTTCAAGTAACAACAAAATATGGTTATGAGCTTTAAACTGTCCTGTAAAATAAATTATATTAGTTTATATAAGTTAAAATAAAAGTCACACTCTAGCTGCGTCGTAATGTGCATTCTATCCATCCTATATAGTATGTGACATTAGTAACTGTCAATACTATTTCTGGCATAGTATGCACATTGGGACCTGATTGGGACTCAGCTTCTGTCTCTCGCGCGCACTGTCAAGCACTCTCTCTCGGACACACTCGGTCTCTCTCGCGCGCACTGTTGAGCGTGCTGTCTCGTAGTCTCTCTCGCGCGCTCTCGACTCGGACCGGCACCTCATAGTGCACGGAGGGGACTTTGTGCGTGTGTGCGACGAGTTTCTTAACTTTTTCGCCGACGAAAGCAAAACCGTGGAGAGCCACTTCGCCATGCTTTCAGTGGAAACGCGGCTATTGTTTTGATGCCGTCATGAGCTGAAATGACGGGAGGGGTTGTGTCGCCCAGATTTCCTTCCCCGTCTCTCTGCATTTTCCCCAGACGTACGTTCTTCTCCCACACAAAAAACGAATTTCATTCCAAATATGTAAAATTCCGCAAAATTCCGTGTTAACACTAGATTCCGCGTTAATTGGCCGAGTCCACGATTCCGTGATCGCGGAAATTATAGGGCCCTAGTACTATATTTAAATAAGAACGTACTTTACTACCGTTAAAAAGGTACGTTCTATGTGAGCCAGACCGATATTATCGGCCGATATTAGGCGTTTTCCAAAATATCGGTATCGGCAGTTATAATGGCCGATAAATGAATATTTCAAAAATAAAATAAAAACAGACGAAACACGCTTCAATCATCTCTCCTTGGCCTGTTATGTTGAAAATGTATTATTTACAATTTGCAGTGTGATGTTATCTATTGCTAAATTATGGCTCATCATAGACTAGCTAATGCCACTATCATCAGTGGAAGACCGCTAACGTTAACATTAATGAGCTTGGAAACCACAGTGAAGTTTTTCTGCCTAAATAAAGTAATGATTACTGTATTTATAACTAGCATATCTCTAGTTACAGTCCCTGCATTGTAAAATGTAAGTTAGACTTGCGAGGAACATTTAGACATAGAGAAAAAGTATCAAACGTATCTTGTGCAGAAAAGTTAGCTTTTCTTTTACACATGTGTGAAATCCAACGACGCCAAGTGTGCGTTGCAGACTGTCGTTCTGTAATGGATTTAGATCAGAATCGCTAAATAGTAGGTTTTAGAAGGCAGGCAGCAACTGATGATTGAAAATGGTTTGATGTAGCTTGATGGAAAGAATTTAAAAAGCGCAGGTAAATGGATAAGCAAGCTGATATTGTAATTATAGACCATTTTGCAAGATGTAAACAACGCTGGTCCAGAAGCACTTCCTGTTTCAGTTTTTTAACACTACATAAAAGCATAAAACATATAAATATCATGAATCAAAAAGTTAAACAAACATCTTTAAGATTTTTTTCTTTACATGTGAAATAAAGAAAACAGTTACAAACTGAAACAGGAAGTGCTTCTGGACCAGTGTTGTTTACATCTTGCAAAATGGTCTATAAGGTAGCATATAAGGGAATGTAGGGACTAATTATTATTTTATTTATCAGAACTTTAATATATTTTGATGTTCCTCTGTTGTGACAATAAAAGAAACAAGTTTATTTTTAAAATGCTTTATCATATTTTTTTTAGTTAAAACTCATAAATAACTACAAATAGGCTATGTTAGGGAAATCTGTTAATATTTTGTTGCACGTTTTTGAAATAAAAAAATAATAATAACATCGGCCGATATATCGGATTTTAAAACCAACAAATATTTGTATCGGTATCGGCCTTCATAATCCTTTATCGGTCGGGCTCTAGCTTGCGTACTGTTTTTTGCAAACTATATAGGGAAGTATTCGATTTCGTATGCACCCTGCAGCCAATCAGAATCAAGTATTCACTCAGACACCATAGTATATAAGCATTATGTTAATCACAGAGTGCTGTGGTATCCCCATCTGATGGCACCGCCACAGTACTAGTGTTAATATGTCAGTGGTTTTTGATGCAGTTATTTTATAATGCTGGTGTGATACACATGAGCTGTAATCAGTCCAGGATTGAAGCAGACATGAACATAAGTCCTGTTCCCACCGAATGACCTCCGGAACTGGAAAATAAAGCTCACATGCTCCAAACACACACCCGTCTCATTAGACTGCGTTTTGCCTTTGTGGCTTTTACTGAATATTATTTTTGTTCAAGCGGCCAGGATGTTTGTTTATTGGTCACGTTTAAGAACCAATCAGAATGTGTTTCTGGAAGGTTGCTTGTATTTCCTGTGGCCTTTTGTGCTTTCAGTGCACTTTGAAATTGACATGTCAAACAGGGTCGAGAACTGCCAAACTATTCCTGACTTGTCTTAACAATTTCAGATCTGAGATTTCGGAGATGATGGATTGTTGCCGTCTCACTGTTGTTTTCCGTACCGAGAGGTTTACGCTGACAGATTGTGTTAAATGTATTTTTGGAGCCGCAGCTTTTGAAAAGGAGTTTGTGAAGAGATTTTCTCCTCGCTTCTGTCAGAGTTGAGTTTTGGGGGTTTTCTTCCAGTTCCTGAGATTTACTCTTTAGTGTGACTTGTGTTAAAAAAAAAAATGATTCTTGTTCCATTAGCAGTTTTGCATTGTAATAATAACACTCGAAACATTCACGACTAAAACTATATTCTGTAATAATCCATAATGCTGATGATTATATTATTCAACCTGCACATGCTCAGTATTTTCTTACATACATATTGAATTAGAATTGTCGGCTGACTTATTTTAGACTACAATTACATTTATTTCTTTCAAAATGTCTGTATATTTACAAAATACAATTAAGTTGGTCATTGAAAATTTGTACTTTTTTCAGTTAAATGAAGGTTCAAGAGAATTAACAAATCACATAATCTTGATTTTTATTGCAAATTAATATGTCCCAAAAATGTCCCATTTTTACAAAATGTCCCAAAATTTCTAGAAATATATTTTATTATTTTATAACCTCTATGGCTCTGAATCTGAAATTGCACTCGTATCAAATATAGTTTGATACTTTTGAATCTTAGCACAGAAGAACAAAATAAAGTCTTAACATAATTTGCTTCCAGTATCCAATTCTGGTTATTAAACAACCGTAACATTGGATGATATTTTAGGTTAACCAATGTCATCTATGTCATATATCACTGTAAAAAAATATTGTTGGTTTAACTTAAAAAAGTAACTTAAAATTTTAAGTTGATTGAACTGGAAAAAGTGAGTTAATACAATGAAAGAGATTAATTTAATCATCAGAAACTCAAAATAATAAGTTATCTCAACTAAATGAATTATTTAAGTTGATTTGACAAATGAAAATATGTTGTGATAACAAATCTTGAAAATATTTTTTACAGTGACCGATATATCGGCAGACCGATATTATCGGCCAATATTAGGCATTTTCCAAACTATCGGTATCGGCAGTTATAATGGCCGATAAATGAATATTTCAAAAATAAAATAAAAACGGACGAAACACGCTTGAACCGTGTCATGAGTGTTGGAGTTGTATAGTTTGTCCACCAGAGGGCACTCTACACCGTTCCTGTTGGCAACACTCGTTGAGTTGGTCACGATACATACATTGCTTGAATAACAATTAAAAGATCATCCCCATCAGTTCTCTTAACTCAAATAAGCATGACAACATTTGTGACTGTCATGTCCAGTTTAAAATAAATGAATAAAATATCGGCCGATATATCGTATTTTAAACCCCAAAAATATTTGTATCGGTATCGGCCTTCAAAATCCTTTATCGGTCGGGCTCAATGTCATACGTTCATATTTGTATTCATATTTAGTCGAATCACTGAAATGCAGAGTTGTATCAGTTATTCAGGTTCTAATGTGGATCATATGTTTTGTGTTTCAGGCCCATGATGAAACCTGTGAGCCGTAGCTGCCACGGCTAGTCATAAGATGCGCCATGGCCAAACCAGGATCGGACCGAGATGGAGCCATGGTGGAGAAGACAGCGGGGAAGAAGGTGAGTCGGCTCATCCTGGGATATTTTATCCAGTACCTTTTTAGCTCTGTTAAAAGATTGAAGCTTTTTATAAACAAAAAAGTTGTTATATAATAATATATTATATAATAATTAGGGCTCGGAAATGATTAATCGCGATTAATCGCATCCAAAATAAAAGTTTGTGTTTACATAATATATGTTTGTGTAGTGTGTATAATTATTTTGTATATATAAATACACACACATGCATGTATATATTTTAGAAAAATGTGATATATCAAATATTTATATTTATGTATAATATTAACTTTTTATAAATATATATAAAGTATATACATGCAAATATTTCTTAAATGTTTACATGCATTTGTGTGTATTTATACATATACAAAATAATTATACACACTACACACACATATATTATGTAAACACAAACTTTTATTTTGGATGCGATTAATCGTTTCTCAGCCCTAATAATAATATTATAATTATTATTATCGCAATAACAACATTTTATAATAGTAGTAGGACTATTATTATTTTAAAAATGTATTCATATTTTTTTCAACCATCTAACTTTATAATTTTGTTGTTCTAAATAAAAACTAGTATGATTTACATCTTAAAATAATTTTGGATTTTTTTTTATCCTATGTGTCTATCATATGATGAGGACATGACTTGCTACTAGTAATTTCATTAGTGGCTCTTTTATTCTTTAAATATTTAATATATTTTTCATTTAATCAATAGGACCTGCTCAAAAGATCTTAATCTAATTATTTTTAGTGCGTTTATGCTTTTATTCAAACAGTTTATTACATTAAGATCAAGGATTTGTGCATAATAGGTTACACAGAACATGTTTTTGACAGTATGTTCTTCCATTAAATATCAAGGTCTGTGTTTGTCTCTCAGAGTGAAGAGAAAATCTCTCCGTTTAGGAAATTTTCAGTTTTTATTATAGTTGAATATTTCATTTAATCAATAGGACCTGCTCAAAAAATCTTAATCTTATTTTTTAAGTCCGTTTACGCTGTTATACAAACAGTTCATCATATTAAGATCGAGGCTTTGTGCATACTACGTTACACACGTTTTTTATTAATTTATACTTTTTACTTTTTTTTTAAAGTAAAGAAAAACAAAAGTAAATATAAGAATAGAAAAAAATAAATAACAATAACAAGTGTGTTTCAGTCTTTCAGAGTAAAGAAAGAAAATCACCAAATGTTTAGTTTTTTATAGTTGAATATTTCATTTAATCACTATGACCTGCTCAAAAGGTCCCTTTTTTAGTGTGTTTACACTGTTACACAAACATTTTATTATATTAAGATCAAGTGCATACTACGTTACTCAGAACATGTTTTTGACTGATAGTATGTTCTTCCAGTTAAATATCAAGGCATGTGTTTCTGTCTTTCTCTCAGAGTAAAGAGAAAATCTCTCCGTTTGCCAAAACCCCGAAGCTGGATCGGAGTGAAATCCTGGGGAAAGAGGGAAAGTCTAAGTCTTCCATGAAACGGAAGCTGTCCTTCACCGTCAGTCCGCCCCGGAACGAGGAGCGGGACTCCGACACGGGTCAGTTTTGCATTAGCTCTGAAAGTTCTAGTAGGTTGTATCTGTGCCTCACTGCTGCCCCCTTCTTGTCACTTTTAGGACTTGTTTTTATTGGATTTTTGGGGGGGGTTTTTTAGGGTGTTGTGCAACAGCCAAGCCAGCCTCATCGAAAGTGTGGACGATAGATTGGGTCTCGTTCAAAAACACAGTAGATTTCCCCTCAACATGGGGAATGATACAAATATATCATCATTAGTTTACATGGAGCCTAAACCTCTTGTTTTACTCCCGGTTCTGTGGTTAGTTGCATCATGTGAAGACAAAAGGGGGTTTTCGCGTCAGAGGTAACTTTTTAGAGTTCCTACAACTATTGGAGGAAGATTTTGGCGTGTTCGCACCGCAGGAACTAGAAAAGATTTTAGTTCTTGAACTAAATTGGCTCCTACTTCTGAGTCGAGTCTAAACCAGATTTACTATAGGAACTATCCGTGACGTAAGCGTTCGCTGATTGGACGAACCCACAAAACGCAGACACCCGCCATTTTCAAAAAGGAATGTATATTTATTAAAAAATAGGGCTGTGCAAAGATTAATTGCGATTGAACGCGATTAAACGCGATAAATCACATCCAAAATAAAAGTTTGTTTACATAATATATGTGTGTGTGCTGTGTATAATTTTTTTGTGTATATGAATACATATGTCTATATATAATATAGATGATGTATTTTTATTTAGATATATATATATACACACACACACACACACACACATACATATATATATATATATATATATATATATATATATATAATTTATATATTATTTATATATATATTTACAGTATTTACGTGCAAATAATTCTTAAGTATATACATGGATGCATAAGTATAAATATTTTATATGAATAACACATTTTCTTAAATATTTTATATATGAATAACACATTTTCTTAAATGCATGTGTGTGTATTTATATATACAAAATAATTATACACAGCACACACACACACATATATATTTTGTAAAAACACAAACTTTTATTTTGGATGCGCTGAATCTTTGCACAGCCCTCATAAAATAATATATATATATATATATAAAAAATAAAAAAGGTAAATAATAATTAACTATATTATATATATATATATATATATATATATATATATATATATATATATATATAGTTAATTATTATTTACATTTTTTGTTGTTGAATTAACAAAAAATAAATATATTGTGATTATTATCATGATTTAAAAAATGGCTCTTACAAAAAATAAATAAATAAATATTTTGGACACACCGCCTACCCTTATTTTAGTATTATTTATATACTATAATAGTATTTATAAATATTTTGAACAAGCATTTATTTTTATATTTTTAATTTTAGTTTGTTTTAATAATTTTTTTTATGTGCTTTAGTAATTTTAGAAACTTAATAAGCTTAAAAATGAGAAATGTTGCTTTGGCAACCACTTGAAATAAAATAAAACAACTATCAGATGCAAAAATTTTTACTTATTGGATTTCAGTGACCAAAAAATGCTTTTTATTAGTTTTCAGTTATCAATAACACCACTAGTTTAAACAAAACGCTTATTGTGAATTTGTGAGCTTATGCTGAGACTTTTATGTCCTGCTTTTTGGATGGGAATGGATTTAGGTTTAGTGATGTCATCTGTGGCTCTTAATATTCATCCCGGAGTCATTGAATCCTGTGCTGTGATTTGTTATTTGAGTGAGGGGCGGAGCCTGTGGGTGTAATCAGTGCTCTGCTCTCCCGTCCCTCCTTCCCATCCACCTCTCGAACCCTGAACCTCCCCCTCCTTCCCCACTCCCGCCTCTCTGCTTCTGCACTGTAGATGACTCTGACCCCGGGCAGTCGAGCGATGTGTGGGGAGAGAGATTACTTCCTCCCTGCAGGATATACGCAGGTAACAGCCTCCGTTAAAGTCGCACAGTAGAGCTGCACGATTCTGGAGAAATTGACAATCATGATTTTTTGTTGTTGTTGTTGTTGTTGTTTCAAACAGAGATCACAATTCTCCTACGATTCTGAACAGAAAGCTTAATAACATGTAAATTATTAGAGGTTCTGCAAAAAATACGAACTGCTTAAGTATTTAATTTATTGTAAAAATTGGGCTGTGCAAAAATTAATTGCGATTAATTGCATACAAAATAAAAGTCTTTGTTTACATAATATATTTGTGTGTGCTGTATATAATTATTTTGTATATATAAATACCTATGCATGCATGTATATATTTAAGAATTATTTGCGCTTAAATTCTGTATATATATATATATATTTATATATATATATATATATATATATATATATATATATATATATATAAATATAAATACACAATCTATATTATATAAATATAAATATTTTAAATATGGATTAACACATTTTCTTAAATATAAACATGCATGTGTGTGTATTTATATATACAAAATAATTATATACAGCACACACAAATATATTATGTAAACACAGACTTTTATTTTGGATGCGATTAATTGCAATTAATTTTTGCACAACCCTATTATTAATATTTAAATGTACCGGTAATTTACCGGTAATTAAATGTTCAACTGATTTGATTTGATTTGATTTATTGGTTTATTTAAAAGGGGACAGTGCAATTTCACAAAAGGCATGAACAAACATGGTTAAAAAAGCCAGAATTAGCCAAAAGGCTATTTTTCATCCGTAGTCCCCTGGCCAAGATGTAAAAAAGCATTACAATACAAACAAGAAAATACATTTATAGGTCTATGGCAAATTGACTAAAAAATAACTACAATATAAATAACACTATAAGACACTGTACCTGTTACAATAATAAAATACACAAAAACACATTTACAAAAAGGCTATAATATAACTAATTAGAATGAATACATATATATATATATATATATATATATATAAAGGTTTTAATGAATGATTTAATGACCGTTAAATGGTGTTTTTTAACAAATCTCTTGAGTGAATGATTCAATGACAAATACAGTCACTTGCCGCCACCTACTGGTGTAACAGTGTAATCAATATAATCGTTATTTAAAGCGCCATGTTACTTTTAAAAGGGGATTTGCCTTATATAGATCTCTACCATAGACATGGGTTTACTATCTCAGTACTTCTGTGGTGATGTGAATATTTGTAACGCAGAAATAGAGTGCCGAAGTGATGACGTCACTTTGTTGGACAACTCGGAAGCTAGCGGCGCATGGGTTCCCTCGGTCGAAAAGCAATGCATTTTCCCCATAGACTTTTGGAAAATCGCAAAAAATAAGATCTGTGTTCAACAAAGAGTTGTGACCCTTACACGTTTTGTCTGTCAAGATAATCTTTACAAGTTAACCCAAAATTTATACAATTTGAAGCCAATATAAAGATTTAAAAAAACACAATCAGACACAATAAAGTTTAAAATACACAAGCAGGTTATAACTGTGTGTTCTATGTCAAAGATCAAAACGTAAAAATATAGGTTTTGTTCACCACAGACCTTATTTCAGGCGATTTAGCAAAAACCCATTCAAAAATCTCATAGGCTTTAGAGCAAGGGAACCGGTAGTGCTAAAATGCGAACTCACTTCCGCGTTTTGGCCTACAGAGTGACGTCATAACTTCGGCACTCTATAACGATACTGTGTGGTTAAAAGGCTGGGTAATAAATATCGATTTCTCGATATTAATCGATTCTCATTTTTACGAACCGATATCGATTCTTAAATCTCAAGAATCGATTAGTCGTCCTGTTTCATTTGAATGAATGGGACATTGTATCGCGGCTGCGCGCATCCAAAAAATCGCAATAATCTTTGTCCTTTGTTACTATTGATATGAAACAAAGTCTCAATTTTCAAATTACGTCCATTTTCTTTAGAAATTCAAAAACATAAATAAGGTTTTGGCGCTGTGGCGTGAGATCGCTCTGGAGAAGCAGCAGCGCTGATCTCTCTTCCGGGTTAATAATACCAGTTACAGCGCCAAATAAACATGAATGAGCATCTGAAAGTGTGTTAAAGATAGAGTACAACTTATCCAAATCTGTATCATGTCACATTGATTCGCTCAATCAGCGTTTCAACCGTGGAAAGACGTCAGTTAAACAGCTTGTAATCAATGTCATGTATCGTCATATTTACCTCAGAAAACCCACATCAACTCGTTAGTCAGGTAGAAAAAAATAACCCCAGAGAGGAGCATTTTGCTAAATATATACACCATATTACATATGCATTATAATCTTAATGTTCTTCAATATTTAATGCATATTTGAATAAATCCGGCAAGTTTTTATGACAGCCACCATTTAAATGTTTATATTTCATATAATCTTCTTATTATAAAAATAAATAAAAGTTTATTTTAAGTGTTTGTATAGCTACAAAACAGTTCATTATTACCTTCATATTAGGCTAATGAAGCTACAACTAGACTCCCATAGTTTACAGCATTAGTAAGAGATTTGATTTCCTTGAGAAAAATTGCCATTTATTGGAACAGCGTAGATCCGTGACATTTTGTCAAAGGTTTAATAGACAGATTGTAATTTAGGAGTGATACCGCATGGGTGTTTGAATCGAAATCATGATCTTTTAGCGATTAATCGTGCAGCTCTTCACCACTACAACGGTTGCAGTCACGGTTCGGCAACGCCTTTATTTGTTTCCCTCCTCCCGACGGCTGGCTAATACGAATCTAGTTTCCGTAACCACTTTCGCATGACCTTTTCTGCATCACAGTCTTCTTTAGGTTGCAGAGTCGTCTCCTTTATATTTGTGTCATTATAAAAAGCGATTCGGTTCAAGGAAGCACACACACACACACACACTGACTCTTTCTCGGTTTAACAGCTGCATCTGTTCTAATGGCATGCCTTTCAATAGCACAGAGACTCATGGGAGCAGTGTTAGATGGGTAATGCATGTGTCTGTCAGGCTGGAACGTTTCCATTGCAATTCCTCCAGCTGTTTGTTTAAAGGGCATAAATTGCATCAGACGTTGACATTTTCAGGAACTGAGATGCATGAATGCAAGAGGAGAGCTGTGCTCATGCTCTGTTCATCCTTTCTCTTGTTTGCGGCAGACAAAGATGTTCCAGATAAGAAGAAAGTTAAGAAGGAGCCAGGGACTAAGAAGTCGACCCCTGTGAATATTTTGTTCGGCTACCCTTTATCAGAGCGAAAGCAAATGGCACTGGTCATGCAGATGACGGCGAGAGACAACAGTCCAGGTAGGAAATTAGTTTTTTTTTCTTCACCTTTTGTACTTTTTTTTTTTTTTGAGGTAAAAGTTGTCACTGATATTTTCTTTAGTAGATCATCCTTATCTCCTGAGTTTTATCTGTTCATGTCAAAAACCAGTATTTAAAAAAATACAAGAATATTTATATGGGGTGTATAAATATTTTCAGTATTTATAGTTTTGTTTATGTACACTTACAGTATGTATAAATATTTTAAATTAGCTTTTAGACTGTGATATGTGTGTTTGTTTACTGTTTTGTCATGTTTTTTTCTATGCAATGCATTTTGAGAAACTTTAAATAAAATATAAAATATTTTTTTTCTATTATTATTTTTATAGTTATATGCTTTTGCCATTTTAATTTGGTTGTTTTTTATTATTATATTTTTTATTAACAGTTTTGAAGTTATATGAACAAACAAAAAACAGGAAAAAAAGAAAAAAAGCATCTAGATTGCCTCAGTCCACAAATATATACAAAATAATTATTGAATATACACATATATTAATAGATACACATAAATTACAATATTTGCAATTGTTTTATAATACAGCAAATTCATTTTTATTTCTTTCTAATATTTCTAGTATTTAGATTTTATGTTTTTCAATTTTAGTTTTAGTGATTTAAGTACTTGGACTTTAGTTTTATACTTTAGTCTTCGACTTTAGTTTTAAACTAATATAAATATTAGTTTTTCATCAAATATTTATATTTTAGTTTATTTCAGCTTTATTTAAATTATTGGAAATGTAAGTTAATTTTAGGAATTATTTCAGCCAATTATTTTAATTTTAGTAATTATTTCAGTTTTTCTTCAAATATTTATATTTTAGTTTATTTCAGCTTTATTTCAATTATTGGAAATTTTAGTTAATTTTAGTAATTATTTCAGCCATTTATTTCAGCCAATTATTTTAATTTTAGTAATTATTTCAGTTTTTCTTCAAATATTTATATTTTAGTTTATTTCAGCTTTATTTCAATTATTGAAAATTTTAGTTTATTTTAGTAATTATTTCAGCCAATTATTTCAGCCATTTATTTACATTTTAGTAATTATTTCAGTTTTTCTTCAAATATTTATATTTTAGTTTATTTCAGCTTTATTTCAATTATTGTAAATGTTAGTTAATATTAGTAATTATTTCAGCCAATTATTTTAGCCTTTTATTTTAATTTTAGTAAATATTTCAGTTTTTCTTCAAATATTTATATTTTAGTTTATTTCAGCTTTATTTCAATTATTGGAAATTTTTGTTAATTTTAGTAATTATTTTAGCCACTAGTTTATGATCAGCGAGTTATACTGTAGTCATTTGTTATCAGAGCGCTCGCTTTCTTTTTTAGTCTAGTCAGGTCAGATTGACAATTCAGATAAACCAAATGTCTGTGGCGTTCTCTGTAATGTCAGATACCACACCGAGCCACCCGTCTCAATCTCCGGCGGTGCAGAAGAAGATCGCTAGCAGCTCGTCCACACGGCAGAAGGACAAAGTGAACAAACGAAACGAGAGAGGGGAGACTCCCCTGCACATGGCCGCCATCCGAGGGGAAGTCAAACAAGTGAAGGAACTCATCGGCCTCGGCGCAGATGTGAACGTCAAAGATTTCGCAGGTGAGACACTGTGTGTTTTATGCACAATTACAGGATTACATCACCTGATAACAAGCGGTCTGTTGTTTATTTTCATGTTTTATGGAATTAAATAATCACCTTGGTAACAGTTCACAAATTCTAAAACAATATAGTTATGGTTTCTACTGTAAAACCATAAATCAATATTTGAAATGTGAAAATATGCATAAATATCTCCTACTAATAATGTCTCGGTAAGATGATATTTAAATGCTGAGATTTATGATCAAAGATCTATACTTTCTAAACATATAATGCAACCGCTATTTACTTTTTTTAATTTCTGTGGCTGAAAAATTATGTTAGATCTACCTGAAAAGCACTGATTATTTAATTTGTATTTTGTTCTAGTGTATTCATTTGTGCTATTGCTTATAATTTGGTTATCTGTTGAAAATATTCTTAGCACTGAGCCCTGCATGTCTTCATGTGCCCCAGGCTGTGTTGTACTTAGAAACAGGCAAAAATAAAAAATAAAAATATAATAAATGGAGTAATTTGAAGAGGGTCATCACACCACAGGGTTCCCGCGGTGTCTTAAAAAGCCTTTGAATTTATTCATTTGGAAATAATACCTTAAAAGACTTGAATTTTGATGTCCAGGCCTTAAAATTGTATGTAACTTCTCCGTATTTTGTTATTTGTCAACCATGATTATTATGATTTTCGATGTTTATTGTTCAGAGGTCTCTCTCTAAGTAGCTAATGAAAAAAAAAAAAAAAACACTTAACATTGTTCGGCAAACTTTCTTGTGGCCGACTGAAGTGTTTTTATTTTTAAGACCTGATTGGCTTATCATCTTTTACCCATTCCACATTTGAAAAATAAATGAACACAAGTTCAAGGATTCAGGTTTTCTTTGGTGCCAGGGACGTGAAATTGGTATTAATTTTTTATGTAATTGGTCTTAAAAAGACCTGAATTTAACTTGAATAAACCTGTAGGAGCCCTGCACCATCAGTGCACAATCTTTATTTATGTTAATATTTATATTTTATATTTAATATTTTATATTTACGTTTTATGTTAAATATTATATATTTAATATTTTATATATATTTTATATTATATATATATATATATATATATATATATATATAATAACATAAATTTATATTTATGTTAATATTTAATATTTATGTTTTCTAAATTAAATTGAATACCTAATTTTGGTTGTTTTCTGATAGGGATTTTCACTAGATTTGACACATTGCACATTTTTAGCATGGGATAGATTTAAACCCCTTTTAGCCAGAGGCTATTTTTTCATCTGTAGTCCTGGGACTTCAGCAAAGTTTTAATCATGTTTCTATAATTTAGAGGCTGTAGAAATTTGGCTTTATAGGATTAAGCTGTTGTCCAATTGTAGATTCTCATGAGCTCAAACCAGTTCGATATATTTTTTTTTTTTTCAGGTTGGACGCCTCTCCATGAAGCTTGTAACCTTGGTTACTACGATGTGGCGAAGGTTCTGATTGGTGCAGGAGCGGAAGTGAACACACAAGGATTGGATGACGACACTCCGCTTCATGACGCCTCCAGCAGCGGACACAAAGATGTGCGTTTTTACTTTAAATCATGCCATTTACAGCTAGTGATCAACCTACTGATACTTGCAGCACACTTATGTTAAACATTGATGACGATACACTCAAAGTGGACTATATCTGTTGCAAGCATTTGTGAATCTTTCTGATAATCTCTGTCATGTTTCTCAAACTTTCATAGATTGTGAAGCTGCTCTTGCGTCACGGTGGCAATGCCTTCCAGGCCAACAAGAGAGGGGAGAGACCCGTTGATGTTGCTGACTCTCAGGAGCTTGAGCAATTACTCAAGGGAGAGATCCCGCTTTCAGAAGCAGAAGAGAGCTCTTCAGGTACTGAGACGTTTGCCACTGCTGTCGCTATTGGTATTTCTTTTGAACTTTTCTTTTTTCCGGGTTTAATTCAAGGGCTGTCAACATTTTCGGCATGCATCAGACATCTCTTACGTAGAGTCAAATCCATTTTCTAAATAGTTTTAAGTGCTCTCTAACTATAATTTAGTTTTATTAACCCATTTGGAGGAACATTTATGTCTAATATTTAGCGTATTTGACATCTCTGCATTTGTCAGGTGCTTTTATACAAAGCGACTCACATTGCGTTCAAGCTAAACATTTGTTTAATTACTGAACAAAGAATGGCTAGTTAGAACAGTAGAGCACGGCACTCCCATCGGTCATATGATCGATTGATTTTATCTTTCTGTAAATGCCCATTTAATAGGAAAACGGACTGACAAATTGTCAAGATTTTTATCCAAACAAAATTGTTGCAAAATTCTGAGATTTTTTTTTTCTATTAGTTTGACCGAAAGAATTATGCTTTTTTTTTCTTTCTTTTTTTTCTATTTGTTACCTCAGACATTAATTCTTTATTAAGTACTTTAAATGAACTGGTTTAATAAATGTTGGTTGAGCCTTTTTATAATTGTTACTAGTTCTGCTTATGTATTACTGACATTAATATTTATTTAAACACAGATATGTCTTTTAATTATTTTATTTTTGATTTAATGGCATTATTTATATATATATATATATATATATATATATATATATATATAATGCTATATATATATATATATATATATATATATATATATATATATATAAATAATGCTATTAAATCAAAAATAATGGCTCTGGTAAAATAGTAGAATTAAACTACAAAATGTCAGGCTGTGTTCTGTAATATTAAAATGTATATTTTATGTATTTTGTTTTATTTTATTTTATGGTTTAGTGTTGTTCTGAATGTCCTGTAATGTGTATCTCGTTATTTTCATTTTTTTAATTGTTTATTTGTTTCATACTCATTATTTGGTTTATTTTGTTGTCTTTATGTAAAAAAAAAATAAATATATATATATATATATATATATATATATATATATACTGTATATATATATATATATATTCTCATTTCTCATTTATTTATTTATAATTTATTTATTTATATTTATTATTTATAATTTTGCTTTATAAAAATAAATGAGAAATATATTTATATTTATTATACATATATATATATATATATATATATATATATTACATAAAGACAACAAAATAAACCAAATAATGAGTAACAAACAAATAAACAATTAAAAAATGAAGATAATGAGATACACATTACAGGACATCCAGAACAACACTAAAACATAAAATAAAATACATTAAATATACATTTTAATATTACAGCACACAGCCTGACATTTTGTAGTTTAATTCTACTATTTTACCAGAGCCATTATTTGTTTTGCTGGATTACAAGAACTGAGTTAAAAATTGGGCATGACCAAAGAAGAGTTAGGTAATTCAATCATCTTGGGTTAGGTCCTTGGGTTTCCTTCCATTTTAAAGTCATAGCACGCTTGGCCTGAAGTAAACTAAAATCAACTAGTTTGCGCTTTCTTGCATTCACCTCAAGATTTAATAGCATTATATTAATTCTCTTTTTCTATTATTTTGTAATTCACAGAATCAGAGGACCCACCGTCGGTGAATCCATCCAGTGTAGACGAGAACATGGAGTACTCGGACGCTGAAAAGGACTCCGACAGTAAATCCACAACAGTGAAGGCTTCCTCGTCCATGTCGGGGCTGGATGAATACGAGTTCAAGGATGAGGAAGAGGAGGAGGACCTCAGTAAGGCACTTAACGACCGACACATCTTAAGGCGAGAGCTACGGCAAAAGGAGAAGGAGGAGAAGGAAAGGAACCACTATACTTCCAAACAAGGCAGCAAAAGCGACCAGTCAACGCTGGTGTGCAAGTCTAAAAAAACAAAAGCGTCCCGTATCTACTGCAGCTCAGACAGTTCGAGCGATGAAGCCGAGGTGCCGACGGAAAGGAGGAGCTCGCCTACCCGGTCGGTCAGTGTGGATGGTCACAAAACGGACAGTAGATCGAAGAAAGACAGCTTGACTCTCACGCCAGTGGAACAGAAAGAAAAAGGCAAACAAAAGAAAAAGAACAAGAGCCAAAGCAAAAACAAGGAGAACCAAGAAGTCCGAGAAGAAGGGAAGGAGAACAGCAAGTCTATCCTGTTTACCTCGGCGACTGTGTCCGACAATACCGACAAGGGCGTCAGGGAAGAAGATTCATTCAAAATGTCATTCAGTGCAAAGGATGACACATCGGTCCACCTCTTTCACCTGTCTGTAGTCAAGTCCCCTAAGCTGAACCACAGCCAAACTGACAAGCAGACAACCCCTCTGAAACAGGAGAACGCCAAGACTTGTGTTTCTATTGGCGATGGATCCTGTCCAGGGGACGGCGTCAAATACAACCACTACACCGAGTCCGACTTCTGCACGGAAGGTTCTAGCAGTAAGAGCTGCAAGCACAAAGAAAAGAGCAAGCATCACCACAAGGAGCCTAACTTAGATGGAGATGACGGCAGTTCCAGTCCTTTCAAAGACAGTAGTCTAAGCAACAGTATAGACAGTTCTGAGGCTGTCTTCAGGAAGACCGACAAAGACGGAAAAGTGGTAAAAAAGCACAAGCTGAAACACAAGGAGAAGGAAAAGTACAGGAAGGAGCACGAGGCCGAGAGGAATCGCCACCGGCAGAAGGAGCCACGCAAGGACGGACATAGGAACATGGAGTTTGATCGGGAGTTTTGGAAGGAGAACTTCTTCAAAAGTGATGAAAACGAAGATCTCGCAGGGAAAGAGATGCTTGCTGGCGGATCTCCTCTGAAACCCTCAGACTCGTCGCCTGTTAAAGAGGAACGGGGGCCGTCAAAAGACAAACATTCGAGCAGTAGTAAAGACCGGAGGACAAAAGAGGAGCGAGACAAGGACAAGACCATTAAAAAGGAGAAAAAAGAGGTGCCCCTTAAAGAGGAACGTGTAAAGGATGGAAAAGGAGATGAAGTTGATGATCGGATTGAGGGTCTTGGCTCTGGCCGGATTCCCGACAGCTCACTGCACAGTTTAGGAGTGAAAGAAGAAGTAGATGATAAACCAATTACTGTCAATTCAGGAGACCAAGATCAGCTGGAGTCTCCAGAGAAAAACCCTCGTGATAAGCGGCCACCAACAAAAGACCGAGAGTCTGAAAAGTCTGACAAGAAACACGCGGACAAAGACAAGAAAGTAAAATCTGAACATTTACCCGACAAGCCTGAACTTCACAACTCTACAGATCGATGGAAAGAAAAGGAGAAATTAACAAACGTATCGCATTCGCCCAGTGACAAGAGCCATAAAGAGAGTGAAAGGCTCAAAGCAACGTCTTTGGTGAAAAAGCACGACGAGAACAAGAAGAATAAGGACAAGCTCGACAAAAGAGCTGAGAAAGAGCACTCCTCTGGTGACCATAAAGCGAGTTCGGAAAAGAAAGGAAAAGCCCCCGAGAAAACCACTGAACATGGAAAATCTGACCGCAGCAAAGAAAAAGAGCGGGAAAAAGACTCCGACAAGAGGAAAAAAGAGAAAGCAAAAGAGACCACCCCCTCTTCCTCATCCTACTCCAATCTAAAGTTGTTATTGGAAGAGAAGAAAGGCTACGTTTGTGAGAACAATAAGGTCGCTTCATCTAAATCAAAAGAAGAGGCGACCAAGCCTCCGGAGAAAGACCGAGATCGAAGAGAGAGGGACCGGGAGTCTGAAAGGCATCGGGACCGCGAGCGAGACCGACACAAGGAAAAGGAAAAAGACCGATCCCAGCTGAACAGGGACGGCAAAATTGGCAAGACGAAACCAAGTGAAGTGGACTCCAAATCTAAGGTTGCGCCCACTCTAAAGGATGCTCGTCCCAAAGAAAAGAGGTTGGTGAACGATGACCTCATGAAGACCAGCTTCGAACGCATGCTCAGTCTCAAGGACCAGGAAATTGAACAGTGGCATAGGAAGCACTTGGAGAAAATCAAGCAGAAGGAACGGGAGCGGCTAAAGCAGCGTCCTGGAGCTGATCTAGGGAAACAGAAAAGCAAGGAGAAAACAAAAACGTCCTCTTTGTCCGGCGAGCCTTGCGTAACCAAGGAACTAACTCGGTCGAAGAGCTCGGAAGCATCCGATGTGCATCGCGAGAAGGTCTTGAAAGATGCCACCAGTGGAAGAACGCTCTCGGTAGATGCAAAAACCTTGGGGAAGAACGGTCCAGTATTGGAAAACAATCTTAACCGATCCCCAAGACCAGAGAGCGAAAAATCCGGCCTCATGTCAAGATCAGTGTCCATGGTGTCCGTGGCAAGTTCAGAAGATTCCTGTCACGCAACCATATTGACGCCTAAACCAACTGAATATGATTCTGATGCGAACATGGAAGCGTCGGATTCCCTGCAGTCTTCCCTCATTGTACAGTCCTCCAGATCACCTACTGTTCACGATAGCAGTCTTCCTGAAACTGCTCTCTGCAATCGCACTCCATTATCAAGCAGGCATGCGTCCCCATGCTTAAGGGCTATTTTGGATGAAGAGGCCAAGGTGTCACCAGCTGAAACCAGATCGACAGAAGAGTCTCAAATGATCAGTACTGTCTCGCACCCAAGTAGCGAACAAGATATAAGTGCGTCCCCTGTTCAGGAAACTCAAAGTCTTACTAGTGCCCTTCCAGAAAGGGAAAGTCTAACAAGTAATGAAATCGAAGACGTCACACCTGTAGGTCAACTTCAGACTTCGCCAAACTTGCGAGAGTCAAGTGCAAAAGACCTAGGTAGCCTCAAACAGGCTAACGGTGTCTTTCAGACTCATTTGCAAGAGAATAGGTCTTGCAACAGTGATGTCCCTGGTGCCGTAATGCCAGAGGAATCAAACAAGGAGTCTTCACAAGCGTCTTCTCACACACAAAGTCCTTCTGATGCCAGTTTACCTTTGCATTCAAGTAGCCAGCAATGGGAAACTGCCCCCGTTTCCAGTAGCGAACAGACATTGACGGCAAACTCAGAGCAAAGAGAGAAACCCATAGTAGTTTCCGAGAACAAAGTGGAAAACCTCACCAAATCGGGTTGGACAAGCACTCCAAGTCCATCCATTGGTTCATGTAGATCAAGTTCTGAAGAAACTACCAAACCACTGCTGAGAACAACCGATGTCCAAGAGGATCCTGAAAAGGGGGATCCGGTTGTGCAAGACGAAATCTCAAAGATCTCCAGTGAGCCATTGGATAGAGTTGACGCTCAGGCGGATAAACACGAGCCAGCTTCGGTTACAAATGTGTCTAGCTGTGCCAGTCCAGAAAGGCTCCCTGAGGAGCCCATGGAGCTGTCTGAAGATGTTTCGGACAAGAACCGAATCTCCGAAATGGAGCGGGTGTCTTCAGAAGAAGGTGCGACGACACAAGCTCTATCTGAAAGCAAGGTTGATGCCGAGACTTCAGACCAACTTGCTGTTGAGGAGAAGCCTGTGAAATCCGATCTTGACGAACAAGCTCAAAGCAGCGCGACTGTCGATCCCGACAATCAGGCGGATCCGCACAGTGGAGCGACGTCGGGAAGTTCCTCCCCGATATCCATCACGGAGAGAGATTGCGACACATCTGGGGCCAGAGCCAAAGTCCGACTCCTCGAAGAGGAAGCTGATTTGCAGGCGACCCATCCAAGGAAGCGAAAGATGCATAGGGTTTCACCTCCGGCTCAGATGAACCTTACGGCTCAGCAGGTCAAAGAGAAGGCGCAACAGTCCTTAGCGGCAATCGTAGATGCATTGAAGCTTGAGGAGATCCAGCCCTACCAGACGGAGAGAGCAAACCCATATTATGAGTACTTGCACATTCGCAAGAAGATTGAGGAGAAGAGGAAAGTACTTTGTAGCGTCATTCCTCAAGCACCTCAGTACTACGACGAATATGTGACTTTTAACGGGTCCTATTTGCTGGATGGAAACCCTCTCAGCAAACTCTGTATCCCAACGGTAAGCTTTGTCGCCACTTCCGTTCTTGTGAAAGACATGATTGTAACAAATACTCAATAAATTGAAACTAAAGCCCTGTTCACACCTGGACGAATTTCGCTCGTGTTATTCGCCGACGTTTAACGCCTCGTGACTTAAAGGGCGCCAATGTGAGTGTGATTTCTCGATATTAATCGATTCTCATTTTTACGAACTTCTTAAATCTCAAGAATCGATCAAACATCATGTTTCATTTGATTGAATGAATCATTGTATCGCGGCTGCGCGCATCCAAAAAATCGCAATAATCTTTGTCCTTTGTTACTATTGATATGAAACAAAGTCTCAAATTTCAAATTACGTCCATTTTCTTTAGAAATTCAAAAACATAAGTAATGTTTTGGCGCTGTGGCGTGAGATCGCTCTGGAGAAGCAGCAGCGCTGATCGCTCTTCCGGGTTAATAATACCAGTTACAGCGCCAAATAAACATGAATGAAAGTGTGTTAAAAGATAGAGTACAACTTATCGAAATACGTATCATGTCACATTGATTCGCTCAATCAGCGTTTCAACCGTGGAAAGACGTCAGTTAAACAGCTTGTAATCAATGTCATGTCATATTAACCTCAGAAAACCCACATTAACTCGTTAGTCAGCTAGAAAAAAATAACCCCAGAGAGGAGCATTTTGCTAAATATATACACCATATTACATATGCATTATAATCTTAATGTTCTTCAATATTTAATGCATATTTGAATAAATCCGGCAAGTTTTTATGACAGCCACCATTTAAATGTTTATGTTTCATATAATCTTCTTA
Organism: Cyprinella venusta; assembly: GCA_038021265.1. Lineage (NCBI taxonomy): Eukaryota > Metazoa > Chordata > Actinopteri > Cypriniformes > Leuciscidae > Cyprinella > Cyprinella venusta. The sequence continues at coordinate 34,528,730 of CM075870.1, read as the reverse complement.
TTATAAAAATAAATAAAGTGTAATTTAAGTGTTTGTATAGCTACAAAACAGTTCATTATTACCTTCATATTAGGCTAATGAAGCCTATAGGCTACAACTAGACTCCCATAGTTTACAGCATTAGTAAGAGGTTTGATTCCCTTGAGAAAATTTGCCATTTATTGTAACTGATATCCAAAATAATCAATATTAAATCAAATCGAATCGCAAGCTTGTGAATCAAATTCGAATCGGATTGTGAAATTTGTCTTTTGACCGACGTGTAAAAGTGTCATTTTAAAAAAAACGCCTCGGGTTCGTTTTTTTAGTTTGACGCGCTACGTCAAAAACTATCCGACCAATCAGATTGCCGCTTTTGCTCGTGTGTTTGGAGCTTCTGAAGTTACAGTAAAACACAACTTGGGGGCGCACAAACACAAAACGGTCTTGCCGAGCACACATATGCAACGGCGAAGAAGATCTACGCCAAGTAGCATCGCCATCTACACAGCCAGGAAGAAATAAGACGAGGAAGATGCGAAGCAAGATGAATGTAGAGCTGCTGTTCTCGTTGGTGCTACAACATAAAGAACTATATGACAAACGCGACTACAAACATCTTGATAAAAGAAAGCTGACATTGAGTGGAATTGCAAAGCAAATTGGCGCCATCTAATGTCAGGGAATGAATTTGCACGTTCACTCGGCTCATCTTTGAAAAACGCTGACGAATAACGCGCGCTGATATTCGTCCCGGTGTGTACGGGCCTTAATGCTAAAATATAAAGTCTCACCATACTGTTTGCTCTTGTAGATAACGCCACCTCCCTCTCTACTTGAACCACTGAAGGAGATGTTCAAACAGCAAGAGGTGGTACGGATGAAGCTAAGACTGCAGCACAGCATCGAAAGGGTAAATGGAAACAGTATAAAAACCTACTGAATTTACTGAACATCAATCTGTAATTCAGAGCAGTAAAGATGACCTATTGAATGACTGGGGTGTTTGCTCTTCTAGGAAAAGCTGATTGTATCCAATGAGCAGGAGGTTTTGAGAGTTCATTACCGGGCTGCAAGAACACTAGCCAATCAGACGCTTCCATTCAGTGCCTGTACAGTCCTATTGGATGCCGAAGTATATAACATGCCCCAGGACGTCCAGGTGAGATTATTTTGAATGGGCATAAGGACTTTTAAACCAAACACTGTTACTTGATGTTTATAAGAGTACAAAAAAATGACATTTTACATGAATTAGAAATCCAAACACAGCTATTGTTGATGAATCGAGACAACTTTATAGTTCTTAAAGGGATAGTTCACCCCAAAATGAAAATTCTGTCTGTAATACAGTTTATCGTCGTTTGATAAACTTAAGATTGAGCCACTGTAGTCACTCAGACTATTTTAACTAGGGATGCACCGAAATGAAAATTCTTGGCCGAAACCAAAAACCGAAAAAGAGGAAACCAAGGCTGAAAACCGAAACACCGAAAGAAATTATGCCAATTATTAGTATCATTGCATTTATGGCTATGACTGTACAAACTTTACTAAAAATCAAGGCATTACAATTGCATAAATTAATATAACATTTTCAAAGAATAAATCAATTACAAATTATGCACATATTTATTTAGCACAATGCACAGTATAAAATAAAATTCAGACTAAAATGTTTAACTTGACCCCACTCATGTGTACACTAAATAATAATCTACTGGCCTGCAGAAAGGTTTTAAAATGAATGTTTAAAAACAAAGCCCAGTGCAAACTTCTCATCACACCAGCGCCCAGTTTGCACGTGTAAATTAGTTACATTTTAAAAATTTAGCATACAATAGCATAAAAAGCCTTTTTAAATGAACAATAGTCCATGTTTAATAGAAAAACATGGACCAGATACACTGAAATACGTCCACACCCCAGACATGTTGCTTCAGACAAGCACGTGCAGGTCGCGGTTTCTGTTTGCGTCATCACAACATTTCGGCCATATTGTTTCGATGATAAAAGTCTAAAAGTGCACTTTTTGGCCATTTTCGGCCGAAAATTTTCGGCGGCCGAATATTCGGTGCATCCCTAATTTTAACGATGTCTTTAATAACTTTTCTGGGCCGGCAAGTTTCAAACCCTTTAGAAGCCTATGGAGGAGTGATCCAGCTCTCAGATTTAATCAAAAATATCTTAATTTGTGTTCTGAAGATGAACGAAAGTTAAACAACATGAGGGAGAGTAATTACTGACAGAATTTTCATTTTTGGGGTGAACTATCCCTTTAACACATTTTTATGGAATAATTGAATTTTTTAACAAAAACTTGCTTTGTAAAGTGCATTTTCTGTAATCAACATCAAACCATAAACCCTGTCAATAAAGATAGTTGCTTAAAACTTAAAACTAAAAGTTATTTTAAATCCTCCGAAAATTGTCTTTCCATATAAAGTACGGTTCATATTTACTAATCTCTCTCTTTTTTTTTACATTTCAGGGTGATGATGGGAAGACCTCTGTTAGAGATCGGTTCAATGCAAGGCAGTTTATGTCTTGGCTTCAGGATGTAGACGACAAGTTTGACAAGCTGAAGGTACAAAAACAGACATTCAATTTAACAGTCCGAACATTTTAACAGTCCATGTTAGATGTCCTAATAACAAAAACAGTAAAATTAAATTAACCTAACAATTAAAAACAATACAAAACAACCAGCAAAATAAAAAATAAAATTAAAAAAAACTATTTTATTTATTTAAAAAAAAATTTTTTAATTTTTTTTAATTCTTAAAAAAAAAATTCTTTAAAAAACAAAAACACATTTCTCTTTAAAAAATAAAATAAAAATAAATAAATAAAAAATATCCTCTTTAAAAATAAATATTATGAAGTTCTGAAAAACAGATGAAGTTTTGTTGTCTAATGCAATGACACTCAGAAATTAGGGGCTTTCGCACCCGAGGAACTTTTTCATAGTTCCTAGAACCGTTGGAGGAAGTTCCCGGTCTTTGTCGTGTTTTTTCCGCAGGAACTAGGAATGATTTTAGTTTTAGGAACTCCTTTTGAAGGAACTTATTTAGCTCCTACTTTAGAGTCGGGTCTAAACCAGCACTATAGGAACTATCCGTATCGTTAGTGTTCGCTGTTTGGCCCGAACGCACATGACGCATTAAAAAAAAGCAGGGTTAAAGGAGTAGTTCACTTAAAAAAAACCCAACTTTTGCTGATAATTTACTCACCCCCATGTCATCCAAGATGTCCATGTCTTTCTTTCTTCAGTCGAAAAGAAATTAAGGTTTTTGATGAAAACATTCCAGGATTTTCTCCATATAATGGACTTCAATGGGGTCCAAACGATTCAAGGTCCAAATGAGAGTTTCAGTGCAGCTTCAAAGGGCTTTAAACGACACCAGACGATGAATAAGGGTCTTATCAAGCGAAACGATCGGTCGTTTAAAAAATAAATACGAAAGTTTAAGTTTTATAAGCTCAAATGCTTGCCTTGCTCAGCCCTGTGTGACTCTCCTGTTCGAACTCGTTTATCAAAATGAATGAATCTTTTTTCGTGTCATTTGGTTCATTCAAACGAACAAAATGAACGAGTTGACTCAGAAGATTCACACCAGAAAAAATACTTCACTCTATCCGAGGAAAACTAGATGACTTTGAATTGACTTGGACTCCTTTTCTGAACATCGTGACTCAACTTGATATGAACACAGACTAATTGTAAATCTGTTTATTACTGCTTATCTTTATTTTTATTATGTTTATATATATATATATAAACATAATAAAAATTATGTTTTTATACAAAATTATGTTTTTAAAAATTATGTTTATTTATATATATATATATATATATATATATATATATATATATAATACCTTGCCTGTGGAGAGAGGGCTGTTTTTTTTTTCTGGTTTTGTTTTTGTTCTTTTTGTTTTTGTTTTTTTTTTGTTTGTTTGTGTTTTGTAATAATGTAAAATTATAAATAAAATGCTAAAAAAAAAAAAAAGATCCGTTCATTTTGATGAACGAGTTCGAACAGGAGAGTCACGAACGCGCATCACAGAACACCAAGGCGAGCATTAGACCTTATAAAACTTAAACTTTGTAATTTTTTTTTTAAAATTAGCAATCGTTCCTCTTGATAAGACCCTTATTCATCGTCTGGAATCGTTTAAAGCCCTTTGAAGCTGCACTGAAACTCTCATTTGGACCTTGAACCGTTTGGACCCCATTGAAGTCCATTATATGGAGAAAAATCCTAGAATGTTTTCATCAAAAACCTTAATTTCTTTTCGACTGAAGAAAGAAAGACATGGACATCTTAGATGACACGAGGGCGAGTAAATTATCAGCAAAAGCTTATTTCAAAAGTGAACTACTCCTTTTATCTGAAGTCTCAGTATCTGAACAACTGTGGCTCAACTCTGTTTTCTGCAGACTTGTCTCTTGATGCGTCAGCAGCACGAAGCAGCGGCGTTAAACGCGGTTCAGCGGCTGGAGTGGCAGCTAAAACTGCAGGAACTGGATCCCGCCACTTACAAGTCGACCAGCATCTTCGAGATCCCCGAATTCTACATCCCTCTCGTAGAGGTCAACGACGACTTCGACCTGACACCGATATGAGAGACGGAGACGACGTAACGTTTCGTAGCGGTCGGACCATGACGAGCGATGATGTCAGGGTGATAAACACGAAGCACTTGATTTGGAGGTGTGTGTATGTGTGAGCGCGCGCGTGTGTGTTTGTGTGTCACAGACTCTCCAGATTTCCAACAAAAGGAGAAAAGAGAAAACGAGCGCTGCACCGGTTCAGTCTGTGTTTGCTGTTCTAGTTCTGGTCAGATCGGCCGACTTTAGACTGCAGGCCTATACTAAAACGCACTTAACCCCGAGGTCCGCCATCCAGAACGGTAGAGTCGGAAAACCAGCGTCCGGAGGGTGAAGGCCACCGTCGGGAAGCCAGAGAGATTTCCGTCCTCTGTTCAGAAAGAGATCTCAGTCCAACATGTTTCTACAGTGAGTGTTCATAGATTATGTATAGATTGTGCTCCTCATTTTTTAACTTATTTTATACATACTGATTGTGCATTTGTAAATAGCCATGTAATTATTGTTTTTAACTTGTAAAGAAAAAAATGAAAGAAAACCGAGAGGACGGGGAAAAAGTTTAAGTAATAAATATTTTGATTGTAAACTTTGTTTTGTCTAATGTTTAATGGACCAAAGTTGTTTTTACATTGAAGTTCTTCGTTGTTGTTGCTGTTGATGTTTGCTTAACTCTTTAAGCATGTGTTTTGAAATGCTTTTTCTGTTTAGGTTTATTTTTTTATTTTAAATTCCTCTTTTTATCCCTTCGACATCCATCAAAGCCGACGTTTTTTGACTTGTGATTTCTATGATGTGCATGCTTTCGCAGGTTCGTCCCTTTCTGAAAAGTTGTACCGTGGTGAGGTTTACTGAAGTGGTCCCGGTTCTTTTACGCCATTCTCGTGTCTGTTAGTAACATCCACTTCCTGCGTGTCGTCTCTTGTGTCTCGCGCACATTTAAAAAACAAACAAAAAAACAAAATGAAAAAGTTTGTTGTGGTTTCTCAATAGGAAAAAAAATACCCTTACTTTTACAGTTTTAATGTGAGATCACAACGAAACCTATTTTTTACAACGTAATGCCTTTTGAACGATGGTTCTAAAAATATGTCTATTTTAATATTTACTTGTTACATGAGGATGTACATATTTGTAATATATAATTGAATAAATTTTATTGGTTGTGAAATCAAAAACTGTTTTGCTGTTCTTTTTTTTTTGGTCATAGTGTTTATAAAAAAGCTCAAATAAATATTGCCGTTTGAAGAAGAGTGTCCAGCAGAGGGCAGAGTGGACACATCAAAGAATATTAATCAACATCAAAGATTATCTTTAAAAAATAAATTTAGTTTAGTCTTGTCTTTATCTGTATGCACTTTATGAATATTGCATAGTTTTGGAACTATTAATTTTTTTTAATAAATAATGAAAGTAAAACCAATGATAATTTATAAAGAAAGAAAAATAATAAATATATAAATTTACATTTTTTTAAATATATTTTTATAACATTTATATTTATAATTAATAGTATCATTATAATTAATAGAATAATCGCATCCAAAATAAAAGTTTGTGTTTATATATGTGGGTGCACTGTTCATAATTATTTTGTATTTATATAAAAACACACGTATATTTAAGAAAAAAAATATTATTTATATATAAAATATTTATACATAATATATATAATATATAAATTTATATACAGTATATACTTGAAAATATTTCTTAAATATATACAAGCATGTCTGTGTGTGTATATATATATATATATATATATATATATATATATATATATAAAAAATAATTATACACAGTGCACCCACTTATATTATGTAAACACAAACTTTTATTTTGGATTAATCACAATTAATTGTTTGACAGCCCCGTTTTAAACATTTCGGCAGATCCTTTTAATTCAATTTCACATAAATAAGGAAAAGAACAATTTCTTTTATTAGGAGACACGAATATTAGCACTACTGTTAACTCTTGCCTGTGTCTTTAAAGGGATAGTTCACCCCAAAATAAAATTTCTGTCGACCTTTCCTCACCCTCAAATTGTTCCAAACCTGTATTAGTTTATTTCCTAAAAACAAAAGATGAAATTTTAAAGAATGTTGGTAAGCAGACAGTTAACGCACCCATTGACCTCCAGAGTAAAATGAATTATTTTTGTTGCTACTATGGAAGTTGTCAATGTGTGTCGTCAACTTTTTAGTCAACAACATTCTTTAAAATATCTTCTTTTGTGTTCAACAGAAGAAAGGAACTCATACATGTTTGGAACAACATGAGAGTGAGTAAATGAGGACAACATTTTTATTTTTGGGTGAACTCTCCTTTGGGATGTCATTCAGCTGAGATCAGAGTTCACTGGGCGGCTGGTGTGAGAAAGGGTTCCTCCTCTAGGGGGCGCTTAGAGGCTCAAAACCAGATCTTTCCATTGAGGTACGTTCATTTTTTTAATCAACAAAATTTGTACAAACATTTGTCTATACATTGACATTCAACATAGATACTACAAAGACTTTCACACTAGGGGGTATTGTTTACTTATATGAAGATATTAAAATCCCTTTTTTTGCAATTGCTTTTTGCGTCATATCATAGAAAATCAATCAATGTAAAGCTCAATTTCTTTCCTAAATTAAGTAAAGTAAGTTTTTTTTTTACAGGAGAATTTGCATTTACGTACATAGAATCTTGCAATTAAAATTATATAAATCTGACTATGCTTAATTCTACTGTTCTCCCAAATACCAAATAAAATATGTTTCCAAAACAACATAAATTGGTCCTCAATGTTTCTTGTGATAAAATCACAGACATTTTGCCAAAATGGTCTTACAAATGGACCATGCCAAAATAAATGAACCACAGCAGGGCAACTGTCACAAAAGGTACAATTAACATCAATATCACTTTTAAATTCGATAAAGTATTACAGGATGTATTCTATGTATCAATTTGTATGATATATACTAAACTTTGTTTGTAGTTAGATATTGATTAGGTGTATAAGCCAAACCTTTTTCCACACAATATTCTGTAAAACGATTCCATGGATCATATTAATATGAGTAAATGTTTGGCAAATAGGCCTACATAATTTCTTTGAAATAATTAACTCTCTTTGCGTTATGGGAAAATCAGATAATACCTACATAAGTACTTTAGGGGGGGACAATTGTTGAGTATTTATTTATTCTTTTTTGATATCTAAACAGCATACATATTTCAGGAATTCAGACATCAGGACGTTTCCCGGCCAGCACACAATACCCGTTTGTGGACCCTATATGAGTACGTTAACCTTCTAGCCAAGAAAATGTCGTTTTTGGCTGAAATAACTTGCAAAATGTACGAGGTCATGTAGGCTAAGCAAAGTTGGTTTGATTTCCGAGGTGATTTCTTTATATATTTGTTATCTAATTACTAGTCTATTTTGGGCTATGTAATTTTGGGCAAATTTTGCCCTGTTTTAGACGTCTGGGCTGTGTTTGGACGGCCATTCGTCGTCTTTTAAACTCAAAATTGCTCTCTGTGTTTTGACTGACTGGAGACATATGTATGCTAACTGGTATTTTCGTTTAAAACCGTTAATTCAAGAGTGTTTGTAGTTGACGTGCATATAAGATCCGCACAGGCGACTGTGATTGGTCGAAACGACCAGCGCTGAGAAAAGTAACAGGTTTTACGTGACTTCGCTTGTGCACTTCTTCCTGATTCAGCAGGTAAAATTCACAACTGAACAATAACACCGAGAAACTTCAATAGAGCTTTAAATGAAAATACATAATGCAGAGTTAAAACAGAAGAATTATTGTGTATACCCGCGGTATCAAACTGAGAAATAAAACAAGATCCGGGGCATTAAGCCACGCCCCCTCCAGGACCCGTATGTTACGCTAATAGCCTTTCTACTCACTTGTTCCATTTCTATGTATCAAAGCCGCTCATGTTTCTATTCAGAGTAAAAGGAGTCAAGACAAGAGATCCGCATGAGAGAAAGTCCAAAAAACAAAGGAAAGTGTTGAGAACGCTTCAAAGTCATACAGTGAGTATTCATGTTTTATTTGCCGAAATTATACATGTAAAGATGTGACGTATATGCCAAATCTGTGACGTGATAATCCATAGTGTTTTTTTGCGTCATGTATGAGATACAGCAGCGCTTTTGGACGTCAGTTTGGGGGGGTTATGCCTGTATAATGTATTTGCGGCGTTTATGCAAAGTTTTCTTTGTTTTTCAGTATTTCAAATGAGAGAAAGAAACGTTCAACATATGCCAGCCAAAAGTTTCGCAGTCTTCTGCATTCCAGATCTGCGTTTAATTTGCTTGAATGTGACGTAGCTGGATCATATTTTCCAAGTCAAAAAAAAAAAAAAAAAAAAAAAAAAAAATTACGAACCAGCTGTTGTCCTGTGGACACACAGCAAAAAACGATCTATATTTTAAAGATATGCAATAGTTTTGGAGATGTATGTATATGGTTATACTACTAGTATCATGGTGTACAAATATCAAATATATATTATTTATTTATATAAATATAAATAAATATATTTATTTATATATTAATATATTAATATATAAATAAATATATTTATTTATATAAATATAAATAAATATATTTTATTTATTTTTATTTCCCCCCCCCTTTCTATTATATTTTATTTATTTTTATTCTAATAAAATTATTTAATCTAATAATATATATTTATTGTAATAAAATTTATATTTTATTTATTTTTATTTATCCCCCCCCCCCCCTCTCTCTCTCTCTCTCTCTCTCTCTCTCTCTCTCTCTTCTCTCTCTCTCTCTCTCTCTCTCTCTCTCTCTTCTCTCTCTCTCTCTCTCTCTCTCTCTCTCTCTCTCTCTCTCTCTCTCTCTCTGTTGGCTTCAGGTGTGTGTGTGGTTTTGATCAGGATGCGTCCGGCTCTGTTCCTCTGTCCCGTCCTGATCTCTCTGTTATTCCTTCTGTCTGGACTGACCGTCATCGACGGCTGTAACAAAGCTCTGTGTGCCAGTGATGTCAGCAAATGTCTTCTACAGGTAAGACATGCTCATTTATCATCACACCGGGTCAGGTCGCAATATTGAAATATCGCAAATATGAATTTCCCAAGTCACATTTCATCCAATATCAAAAATCTGAGATAAAGGATTATCCATCAAAATCTTTATCACAAATGCCTGGAAAGTCATGTACATTTATCGGTCAGACATCAACTTCATGCTTGATGCGGTTTGAGTTTATATTTACACTAAGATTCCTTGTTTAGGGTTTGATTTTTCTCTTTTTTTTTGAGTGCAAAAATCCTCCTTGGTAACTTTGAACTGAAGTTGGATGTGTATGGTATCTTAAAAATCACATTCCCAGAATGGAGAAAGGTGCATTCACATCTCTTGGAGTCAAGAACACAATCTGTTCAAATGAGAACAGAAAATTGTACGATTGTGATCAGTGTGTGTTCTTCTGTGTGTTTCTCCACTGCAGACACACACATGCCCAGTGTTAGAGGGCAACTGGGTGGAACGCATTTTATATGGATCACTTTTTCCCTTGAGCGTGTGTGTGTGTGTGTTCATGTTTTTATATCCCGATGGGGACTTCAACCTGAATGCATACCCTCTCATGGGGACTCGTGTCACAGTGGGGACCTACACTCTCAGAAAAAAGGTACAAAAGCTGTCACTGGGGCTGTACCTTTTCAAAAGGTACACTTTTGTCTATTTTAGGTGCTAATATGTACAATTTTAGATGTTAATATGTACATTTTAGGTGCTAATAAGTACATTTTAGGTGTTAATATGTACATTTCAGGAGCTAATATGTCCATTTTAGGTCCTAATATGTACATTTAGGTGCTAATATATCCATTTTAGGTGCTAATATGTCCATTTTAGGTCCTAATATGTACATTTAGGTGCTAATATATCCATTTTAGGTGTGAATATGTACATTTCAGGAGCTAATATGTCCATTTTAGGTCCTAATATGTACATTTAGGTGCTAATATATCCATTTTAGGTGTGAATATGTACATTCCAGGAACTAATATGTCCATTTTAGGTCCTAATATGTACATTTTAGGTGCTAATATGTCCATTTTAAGTCCTAATATGTACATTTTAAGTGTTAATATGTACATTTCAGGAGCTAATATGTACATTTTAGGTGCTAATAAGTACATTTTAGGTGTTAATATGTCTATTTTAGGTGCTAATAAGTACATTTTAGATGTTAATATGTACATTTCAGGAGCTGATATGTCCATTTTAGGTCCTAATATGTACATTTAGGTGCTAATATATCCATTTTAGGTGTTAATATGTACATTTCAGGAGCTAATATGTCCATTTTAGGTCCTAATATGTACATTTAGGTGCTAATATATCCATTTTAGGTGCGAATATGTACATTTCAGGAGCTAATATGTCCATATTTGGTCCTAATATGTACATTTTAGGTGCTTATATGTCAATTTTAGGTCCTAATATGTACATTTTAAGTGTTAATATGTACATTTCAGGAGCTAATATGTAAATTTTAGGTACTAATATGTACATTTTAGGTTTTAATCTGTAAATTTTAGGTGCTAAAATGTACCACTAAGGTACCAATATGCATCCTTTGGGTACAAAAGTATACGTACTGGTTCAGTTGTGTGGTTCAGTATTGATCATTTTAAATGTAGATATCTGCCCGGTTTATATTATACACAGGGTTTTTTAAATGGTTATATCCTGGTATTTGATGAGTATCACATCAAAACCATGATTCAGGAATTTCAGCATCATAGTACATTTGGGAATGTCCTACATCTCTCTCTCTCTCTCTCTCTCTCTCTCTCTCTCTCTCTCTCTCTCTCTCTCTCAAATTCAAATGAGCTTTATTGGCATGACTTATACAGTATTGCCAAAGCATTGGCCATTACATAGGCAATGAGCAAATAATCAGTAAATGATTCAGTAAGCAAATGCATGAATTACATGGATATATCAAAATTAAAATAAACACACACAATAAATAAATAAATAAAATTAAAAAATAAATAAATAAATAGGAAAAATAAAAACAGTTTTCTCTCTCTCTCTCTCTCTCTCTCTCTTTTGTGTGTGATTAGATCTGGCGCGTCCCTCTTTGCTCTCGCTGTGTTTACTCTAGTGTGTGTGTATCCCAGTGAGAGGAAGAGAGACCGAGACAGACAGACGGGGACGTGAGGCGGGCGTCTCTCCTGTGTTAGAGATCTGTCTGGAGAATACACACAGGAGGTTCATGACGTTACTGCAGTAAACAGGCGAGACACTGTGGCCCATCTTATCATTTAAGATTGATATTTATCTGTATTTCATGCCATTAATGGGAAAGGAAATGCGTTCCACATCATGGCCTCAAGAATAAATGCAGTGTTGGTTTTGATAACTAAAACGTTTTTAACTGTAATGAAGCTGATATAAAATATAATGTGCATATTAGATGATAAACTTTAGAATATTAGAATTTGAAATATTTAGATAAAAATAATACTAATAAAAAAGAGAAAAGCACATAACAAAATGACCAAAACTTAAATTAAGAGTAAAATGAACATTAAAAAATAATAATAATAATTCAAATGTCAATAAATACTTTAATAGTATATAAATAATACTACTCCCTAGTACAAATGTTCAGTTTTCATTTTATTTCATGATTCAATACAAATTCTATAGCATAATTTCAATATATCATAATCATCGAATTTGACAAATCTTTAAAACTCATAAAATTAATCTACAACAAAACATTGCATTTAAATTGTTTTATACTTTGTCAAATAATGTGTCAAACAGTAAACAATTAAAATATGGATGAAAGAATATCATGGTTATAGTTCTTATAATAAAAGTAGGGCTGTGCAAAAATTAATTGCGATTAATCGCATCCAAAATAAAAGTCTGTGTTTACATTATATATTTGTGTGTGCTGTATGTAATTATTTTGTGTATATAAATACACACACATGCATGTATATATTTAAGAAAATGTGTTATTCATATATAAAATATTTATATTTATATAATATAGATTATGTACTTATATATATATATATACAGAATTTAAGCGTAAATAATTCTTAAATATATACATGCATGAAAGAAAATATATTATTCAAAATATTTATATTTATATAATATAGATTATGTACTTATATATATATATACACAGAATTTAAGCGTAAATAATTCTTAAATATATACATGCATGCATAGGTATTTATATATACAAAATAATTATATACAGCACACACAAATATATTATGTAAACACAGACTTTTATTTTGGATGCGATTAATCGCAATTAATTTTTGCACAGCCCTAAATAATAGTAAAATGTATTGTATTGTTGTTGTTATTATAATTATAACTTTGAGAAGTACATTTTACTATATAATAACAATTTATCTGTCATAATTTTAAATGCCTCATATTTAGATGTAGGCTAAGGTTTATTAATAATATTAATGATATCAGATACATATCAATCTGGATTCATCGCCCAGTCTTATTTGCTCGGGCATTGCTGTGTGGTTGGGAGTATAGTTGCTAATGTGTTTTAGAAAGTTGCTTTAGTGTTGTTAGCTGGTGTCATGTGTGTTTGACAGGCTGTTGACTGGTGGTTCAGAAGTTTCTGTGTATATTTGTGTGTGTGTGTAGTTGCTGTCGGCTGTCAGTTGTGTGTCTCCTGGTGGAGCAGCTGAGGTTGTTTTAGTCACACATGAATGCTTTGTGGGGCAAGGCAGCACACGTCCCGTCCGCTCAAAGCACTTTCACAAACACACACACACACACACACACACTTTCCCCTGTCTGAACGGCCCTTCACTCCACCTCACTCGCAGCTCAAGAGTAAATAACAGCTCACTGAAACAAACAGAACTATGGTTGCCAGAATTATTCAAAAAATACAGTAAAAAATGTTTAAAAAAAATACAGTAAAAAATGTAACTACCTGTGAATTTTACTGTTTAAAACTGTAATAGAGCTCAACAGTCGGGTTCCAGAAGTAAAAACTCCATTCATTTTCTCCATTGGGAAATTGATTTTGAACTATAACTTATAAACCTGCGAGACTGCGAGCTACGAGTTTGTTAATCGATAGTATTTGCTTGTGTTGAAGCCGTCAGCCCACATTATTTCAGCTTATTTTTAAATTAATCGTGTTTAACAGTGGAATTCCTGGTGAAAAAACTGCAATACTCTTGCCTGGACGCCAGCCGAACTAGTTTTTCTTTACTGCACACCGCGCATAGTTTTTCTACACCGCACATTAGCATGTAGTTTTCCTTTACCGCACACCGCGCATAGTTTTTTTACACCACGCATTAGCATGTAGTTTTTTTTACCGCACACCGCGCATAGTTTTTCTACACCGCACATTAGCATGTAGTTTTTTTTACCGCACACCGCGCATAGTTTTTCTACCCCGCGCATTAGCATGTAGTTTTTCTTTACCGCACACCGCGCATAGTTTTTCTACACCGCGCATTAGGATGTAGTTTTTCTTTACCGCACACCGCGCATAGTTTTTCTACACCGCGCATTAGGATGTAGTTTTTCTTTACCGCACACCGCGCATAGTTTTTCTACGCGCGCATTAGCATGTAGTTTTTCTTTACCGCACACCGCGCATAGTTTTTCTACACCGCGCATTAGCATGTAGTTTTTCTTTACCGCACACCGCGCATAGTTTTTCTACACGCGCATTAGCATGTAGTTTTTCTTTACCGCACACCGCGCATAGTTTTTCTACACCGCACATTAGCATGTAGTTTTCCTTTACCGCACACCGCGCATAGTTTTTCTACACCGCGCATTAGCATGTAGTTTTTCTTTACCGCACACCGCGCATAGTTTTTCTACACGCGCATTAGCATGTAGTTTTTCTTTACCGCACACCGCGCATAGTTTTTCTACACCGCACATTAGCATGTAGTTTTCCTTTACCGCACACCGCGCATAGTTTTTCTACACCGCGCATTAGCATGTAGTTTTTCTTTACCGCACACCTCGCATAGTTTTTTTACACCACGCATTAGCATGTAGTTTTTTTACCGCACACCGCGCATAGTTTTTCTACACCGCGCATTAGCATGTAGTTTTCCTTTACCGCACACCGCGCATAGTTTTTCTACACCGCGCATTAGCATGTAGTTTTCCTTTACCGCACACCGCGCATAGTTTATCTACACGCGCATTAGCATGTAGTTTTTCTTTACCACACACCGTGCATAGTTTTTTTACACGCGCATTAGCATGTAGCTTTTCTTTACCGCACACCGCGCATAGTTTTTTTACACGCGCATTAGCATGTACTTTTTCTTTACCGCACACCGCGCATAGTTTTTCTACACGCGCATTAGCATGTAGTTTTTCTTTACCGCACACCGCGCATAGTTTTTTTACACCACGCATTAGCATGTAGTTTTTTTTTACCGCACACCGCGCATAGTTTTTCTACACCGCACATTAGCATGTAGTTTTTCTTTACCGCACACCGCGCATAGTTTTTCTACACCGCGCATTAGCATGTAGTTTTCCTTTACCGCACACCGCGCATAGTTTTTCTACACGCGCATTAGCATGTAGTTTTTCTTTACCGCACACCGCGCATAGTTTTTTTACACGCGCATTAGCATGTAGTTTTTCTTTACCGCACACCGCGCATAGTTTTTATACACCACGCATTAGCATGTAGTTTTCCTTTACCGCACACCGCGCATAGTTTTTATACACCACGCATTAGCATGTAGTTTTTCTTTACCGCACACCGCGCATAGTTTTTCTACACCGCGCATTAGCATGTAGTTTTTCTTTACCGCACACCGCGCATAGTTTTTTTACACGCGCATTAGCATGTAGTTTTTCTTTACCGCACACCGCGCATAGTTTTTATACACCACGCATTAGCATGTAGTTTTTTTACCGCACACCGCGCATAGTTTTTCTACACCGCGCATTAGCATGTAGTTTTTCTTTACCACACACCGCACATAGTTTTTTTACACGCGCATTAGCATGTAGTTTTCCTTTACCGCACACCGCGCATAGTTTTTCTACACCGCGCATTAGCATGTAGTTTTCCTTTACCGCACACCGCGCATAGTTTTTCTACACGCGCATTAGCATGTAGTTTTCCTTTACCGCACACCACGCATAGTTTTTCTACACCGCGCATTCCGCGTCCTGACAGCACCGGATCTAGCTAGACTGAAAACACACTTGTTGCGAACCGGCCAAATAGTAGGTTAAATTTAATTTTTGGGTGGATGACGAGCGCGAGGACAAAAAAAATGAATCTAACTTAGTATATTTTTTTTATAATTGAGCAAAACCAAAATGTGTTAGGTTGTGCCCTGCTCTCCCCTAGGCTATATAAGAAAATATTTATTAATTCATTAAATAAATACATTTTATTTATTAAGTGACTGGCACTTCGTACATTAGCTTTGATAACGTATATTAGTTGGATCCCAATTTACTCGTTACTTTATTAAAATCTCGCGCATTATAGTCTTAGGGAGCTGGTGACTCTTCCTTCATTTCACAGCTGGGCAGAATCGTCTGTTTCTCACGGGAATCTGCGGATTGTTTCCAGGTAAAGCACGAGTTTGTATCCGTACAGGTCGTGCTTCAGTGTCTCGAAATGAAGTAAACAGAGCTTTTATGGCTTTTATGTTGTTTGGCTCGATGATTCTTTTAAGGAATGCATGAAAATCACACACACAATAAAGAGGACTGGGCAGGGACCGGGAATTGTCTGGGCTTGTTTCTTCTGGGAGAATCTGGGCCACGTGTGTTTTCAGGTATTGGGTTTTCTGAAGTTGTTTCTATTGTAACTTTCCCCCTCCTGAACTTTCAGTTTTAATGGCACACACACACACACACACACATACACATCTGGAAGTTGACCTCTTCCTCGCAACTGCTGGCAAAACACGAAACGCAGAGAGCCAAATGTGTGTGTCTGTGTTCTCCTTCATTCGGCTGGCTGCTGTTTTCTCTGTAATTATAAATCTAAATGTGTCCCAGGTTTCAGTCACTCTTTTTCCCCTCTCCGCCGGGGCATTTGACGTTTTTTTTTCCCCAGTGTGGAACAGTTCGCAGCTCTGTTTCTTTTCAGCCTGGTGTTATTTCTCATGTTCAAGTATGCTTCGTCTCTTTGGGTGGTTTCCTTTTAACCGTCACAGCTGAAAGATCTCGATGTTTCCGTCGAGATTCACAGGTCTCTGTAGCACATGTGTTTGGTGATCGTGTTTATGTGAGTCACATCGTGTCATTTTTTTCCCCCTGTATGTTTAGCTTTCATAATGTATATTTTGTGTGTGTGTGTGTGTGTGTACAGGGTCTTTGTCAGTGTCGGCCGACGGAGGGGAACTGTTCGTGCTGTAAAGAGTGTATGCTGTGTTTGAGCTCTCTCTGGGAGGAGTGTTGCGACTGTGTCGGTGAGTTTCAAATCCAATCACAACTCACAAAACTGGTCCATAAAACTATTATTTTATTTAGTTTAGATTATCAATCAAAATTTGAATGATAAAATAAAAAAAAAATGCATATGAAGAGTTCAGATGCAAAAGCCTCTAAGTGCCATTTGAAATTTTCTTCTATAATGACCATTTTTATGAAGCTTGTATGTTTAAGTTCATTAATTTCACTTAAATGGCAATGAAGATGATCTAATAATTGTCATTTAAGTGAAATTATTGAACTTAAATGTACAAGCTTGATAAAAATGGTCATTTTAGCAGAAAATTTCAAATGGCATTTAGAGGTTTTTGCATCTGAACTCTTCATATATAGTGCATAAATTGACCAAACTTTAAATAAACAAATATGTTCATTTTATATATGCATTATTTTTTATAATTGATTTTATTTATAATTTAGTTCACTTTTTAAAAAAAAAAACTTTTGCTGATAATTTACTCGCCCCCATGTCATCCAAGATGTCCACGTCTTTCTTTCTTCAGTCGAAAAGAAATTAAGGTTTTTGATGAAAACATTCTAGGATTTTCTCCATATAATGGACTTCAATGGGGTCCAAACGGTTCAAGGTCCAAATGAGAGTTTCAGTGCAGCTTCAAAGGGCTTTAAACGACACCAGACGATGAATAAGGGTCTTATCTAGCGAAACCATCGTTCAATTCAAAAATAAATGACAAAGTTTAAGTTTTATAAGCACAAATGCGCGCCTTGCTCTGTTCTGTGATAAGCGTTCGTGACTCTCCTGTTCGAATCTTTTTTCGAGTCATGACTCGAAGGGTCCTAGTTTTGTCCCGTCTTCACTAATGCCTGGTTCAGATTACACGATTTTAGCCCGATTTTGCCACGATCCGTTTGACGTAGGGTGTCGCGGGGATTCGTAAACGACAACGGGCGTCGGGACGCAAGCTTCGATCGTATCATCTCGTATAGTGTGTCATAGTTTGCGACGACCTACGTTCACGACATCACGACAAAAAGACTACGACGCTTCCGTTTGATCCAATCTGATAACCAAAATCCGATCAGCTTACCTTTGAACAACTGGCCCATGATGATTTCCAGCTGATCCGAGACTGTAAACTAAAGACGCTCAGGTTGTGTGAACTGGTCTGGCTCATTCCCAGTCCAGTGAAGCCCTTGTAAATATTAGGACTAGTTTGTAGATGACAGAAGGGCGAGTATACACTCCTGACAGCGGTGTTAAGTGTGAAGTGAGATGATCCAGAACCCTTCCCCCCCTCTGTATTACACCCATAAACTGTTTCAATCATTGCAAACCACACACAAATGATGTTTAATGCAAGCTTTATTTTTTTTAACAAAAACACGGTGCACGATGCATTCACTTCCCAAAAGTAGAACACGCATCAGATTGTTCTGTTCCAAACACTCGTTTATTAGACGAGAAGAAAAGTGTGTTGTTCCTGGATCTGGTAATCAGAAGCAGCTGTCCTGGCAGCTAATCTGAAACACAAGGTCTCTGCAGCGTTCTGCTCCTTATTAAAACCTTCATCCATGATCTGATTACCATCTTCACCAGCAGTTTATCTCTCGACGGGGAGCTGCTGTTGACAGTCGTGTTTTGAAGTCTTTAAATTCTTCAGTTGTGGTCAGGTTTGCTTGTCATTGACTTTTTCGGGGCTTTTTAATCATCTTGTTACCTCCATTTCTTCTGGCCAACAGGAATGTGTAACCCAAGGACTTACAGTGACAGTCCCGCCACCTCCAAGAGCACCGTGGAGGAGCTGTATCAACCAATCCCGTCGCTGTTCCGCGCTCTGACCGAAGGCGACGAACCCATTAACTGGAGGGTCGTGTCGTTTCCCTTTTCTGGGGAACTTTCCCATCACGAGAGCCTTGTGTCTTTCCTGGCGACACTCGACAGCCAGAGTCACAACATCTCACTGCCCAGCAGCAGCAGCAGTGTCCATGATGGTGGGTACAGGCTGAGAATATCTAGGAAAACATGTTAAAACACTGATTTTATCTCCTCATCTCTTCTCATCTCCTCTCCTCTCGTCTCCTCTCCCCTCCCCTCCTCTCCTCTTCTCACATCTCTTCCTCTCCTCGTCTCCTCTCGTCTCCTCTCCTCTCCTCCTCTTATTTCATCTTCTCATCTCCTCTCGTCTCCTCTCCTTCTCTCCTCTCCTCTCCTCCTCTCATCTCCTCCGCTCATCTCCTCCTCTCCTCTCCTCCTCTCATCTCCTCCTCTCACCTCATCTCCTCCTCTCCTCTCGTCTCCTCTCTTCCTCTCCTCTCGTCTCCTCTTCTCGTCTCCTCTCCTCTCGTCTCCTCTCGTCTCCTCTCCTCTCCTCCCGTCTCCTCTCATATCCTCCTCTCGTCTCCTCTCGTCTCCTCTTCTCGTCTCCTCTCATCTCCTCCTCTCGTCTCCTCTCCTCCTGTCTCCTCTCATCTCCTCCTCTCGTCTCCTCTCATCTCCTCCTCTCGTCTCCTCTCATCTCCTCCTCTCGTCTCCTCTCATCTCCTCCTCTCGTCTCCTCTCCTCTCGTCTCCTCTCATCTCCTCCTCTCCTCTCATCTCCTCCTCTCGTCTCCTCTCCTCTTGTCTCCTCTCGTCTCCTCTCATCTCCTCCTCTCGTCTCCTCTCCTCTCGTCTCCTCTCGTCTCCTCTCTTCCTCTCCTCTCGTCTCCTCTTCTCGTCTCCTGTCCTCTCCTCTCGTCTCCTCTCGTCTCCTCTTCTCGTCTCCTCTCCTTTCCTCTCGTCTCCTCTCGTCTCCTCTCCTCTCATCTCCTTCTCTCATCTCCTCTCGTCTCTTCTCATCTCCTCTCGTCTCGTCTCCTCTCATCTCCTCTCATCTCCTCTCGTCTCGTCTCTTCTCATCTCCTCCTCTCCTCTCCTCTCCTCTCCTCTCGTCTCCCCTCGTCTCCTCTCATCTCCTCTCGTCTCCTCTCATCTCCTCCTCTCGTCTCCTCTTCTCGTCTCCTCTCCTCTCCTCCCGTCTCCTCTCATCTCCTCCTCTCGTCTCCTCTCCTCTTGTTTCCTCTCGTCTACTCTCATCTCCTCTCCTCACCTCTCGTCTCCTCTCATCTCCTCCTCTCGTCTCCCCTTCTCGTCTCCTCTCCTCTCCTCCCGTCTCCTCTCATCTCCTCCTCTCGTCTCCTCTCCTTTTGTTTCCTCTCGTCTCCTCTCATCTCCTCTCCTCACCTCTCGTCTCCTCTCATCTCCTCCTCTCGTCTCCTCTTCTCGTCTCCTCTCCTCTCCTCCCGTCTCCTCTCATCTCCTCCTCTCGTCTCCTCTCGTCTCCTCTCCTCTTGTTTCCTCTCGTCTCCTCTCATCTCCTCCTCTCCTCCCGTCTCCTCTCATTTCCTCCTCTCGTCTCCTTGTCTCTCCTCCTCTTATCTCCTCTCCACTCCTCATGTGTTCTTCTCTCGTGTCTCTGGGTTGCACGTGTGACCTCTTGCTCTGGTCTCATTCCTCAGATGCCTTGTGTACGGTGGTCTACTTTGATGAGTGTGTGTCCATTCGTCAGTGTAAGCTGTACTGCGAGGCGATGGGCGGATCAAAGTACCGCTGGTTTCATAACGCCTGCTGCGAGTGCATCGGGCCTGAGTGTTTGGACTATGGCAGTAAAACCGTTAAATGCACGCGCTGCCTCTGAGAACTCAACAAAGACTCGCGCTACACTTTAACTTGTGTTTTATTGTATAAAACACTTTTGATGTTTTTTGTTCTCGTTTACAGATTGTGTTTCTTAAGCTTCAAATGGGCCAAAAGGGTTTTTTATTATTATTATTAGCAGCATGTTGGGGTCGTTTCTCATTCAAATCATATTCCATCTGTATATAGTTCTCATTTCATATTCGTATGTCTGGTTTGACTATTAAAAACCAAAGAAACTGTTGAGTTTGATTTTCAAATTACGTGATTTTTTAGTCTCCTGTCATTACTGTCGTCTGGTCATTTAAATTGCAAAAGATTTGATTTGATGATTTGAAATGAAAAAGATATTTAATTGTATTTGTCTCGAATATTCCATATTTTATTTATCAATCACAGTTTTTTTTACTACATTTTACTACATTAACCTTTGTTAATGTTAGTTAATAAAAATGTTCACATTCATCTTAGTTCACAGTGCATTAACTAATGTTAATACAAGATTTGAACTTAAATATGTTTTAGTAAATATTGAAATTAACATTAACCAAGATTGAAAGATTTCTTCAGAAGCATTGTTCACCAGTAGTTCATGTTAACTAATGTAGTTAAGTAATGTAAACTAATACTGCCTGAGTGTTGCCACATTTATATGAATGTAAAAGGAAGTGTGTATTTTAGATGCTGTATCTGCTTTTCATTATTTATTTTTAAACTTTTGCAATTTTTCTGTTTTGAAATATTTAAATTGGCCATTTAAAAATGTTCTATTTAAAAATAGTCTTGCATAGTGACAAATACATTTTTAAAAATGTTCCATAGAATGTCTCATAAACATGCTTAATAATAAAAACATTAACAAAAAATATGTTTTTAAATGGAATGTCACATTGCTGTTATTTAAAATTAGTTTAATAATCTATTAAAGACATTGAAATATAAAATTTAAAAATCGATTAATATAAATAAAAACGATTAAAATTAAATACATTTAACAGTACATGAGAAGAAAAAATATATAGATAATCAATCTATAATAGAAACTATTTAAAGATTTATAATATCAATTTTTCAGCATTTAAATTGGGTGTTTATGAAGGTTTTAGGATGGGTCACTCGCATAAGGATGATCATATTTCGAGGTCCATGACATCTAAAAGATATAAAACATGCAAACCCTAGTTTAGGGAACTGCACAGTATCTTTTATTGTCTGGTTAGTCGTGCAAACGCCCACACCTCAGCTCTCTCTGCCAAACTCCCAATGTAACTTGGCATCAATTCGTGACAGCCAGATGTATTAGTCAACATCAGTCAGACCTCATTCACAGCGCAGCTGACAGGTGTGTGTGTGTGTGTGTGTGAGAGAGAGAGAGAGAGAGAGAGAGATTGTGTTTTCATGCTTGTGACCTCAGAGTTTCTTAGTTTGATTTTTATTTGTTTTATTTTACTTTATTTTGTTGTTTTAAAACTGTTGTTGTTTTTGTGTGTTTGTGTGTCATATACACCCAAAACTGAAAATCACTGTTATTTTATAGTTATAGGTATTCTAGTTTTTATTTTGAGGTTTTCTTTTTATATTTTCCATTTTCATTCCAGTTAACATTTTAGTAACTTTTGTTCTTTTATATTATTTATTTATTTATTTATTTATTTTTTTAGGTAATGTAATTTTAGTTTAAGTTTTTGTAACTTTAGTACTTCAAGTTAAACGATACATTTTTATTTCAGTTAACGTTTTTTTATTACAGGTAATACAGGTTTTACCTTTAATAAAATAAAATAAAATTACAGTTTTTTATGGTTTTAATTTCAGTTAGCTAAAATATCCCTAAAAAGAATAAAGTTATTCCTGTTTGATATATTTATAGTTCATGTTCACACATGACTTTTAATTTCGTAGATGATCGAATTGAGGCCTTATAGCCTACTTCATTGCCTTAGAAACTTTTTCTCTCAAAAAAATATAACTTTTTTTATATTAAACTTCAAACATATGCAAACATTATGTCAATATATTAACTCACATATAGAAACTTATTATGCGATATATATATTTGAATTTCTTTTTCGAGAATCAAAAACACGAAGGCGATCACATATTTGCATGAGCTCATGTTGTGTTTCAGTGTTACGTAATTCTCAATGATTCTTAATGCTTTGTCGCCATCTGCAGGGTTGTGGAGGCATTACACAGATCTATAATATTCCTAACATTCCTAACATTATTATTATAATAATATGAATTAGAAGTTATTATAACTTTATAATCTCGCTATATGATTAGTCATAAATTAGTACAATATACTAGAATAGTTGGTTGCTGAGGAAACTTTTTATAATGTGTGAAAATAATGATAGACTTTGTCCACTAGATGTCACTTTCAGCGTTTATATTTTACGTTGTGCAATGTAATGATGTTCATGTCTAAAATAAGTGTTAAAATAGGTATATTTAAAATACGTGACTAAAGTGGCCTGTCCAATGGGAATTTTACTGTTCAGGCAAATCGATATTGTTTGAAGAATGTTTTCTTTTGTCCTTATTGTAAGACTTTTTTTTTACTTCGCGTCAAGCAAAGGCTCGCGCTGTGTGTATTTTTCCAAACGCGTTCCGTCGTCCGTACGCGTTCACCCAGCATTGGTTCTTGCTCCCTCCGGGCTTCCATACTTCGCCTCGTTCTCGCTCTCAGTCGGTCGTGCAGCAAAGATGGCGGAAGCTCCCCCGCGGCCCTGCCGGTTCTTCTGTCACCGGTGTTCAGAAGAGATCAGCCCTCGCCTACCGGTAAGACACAGCGGATATAACGAGTCTCTCACGACGGGTTTGACTCGGTGTGGACGGATGTAACGAATCGAACGACCTCTTTTAAAAAGCGTTTTTTCCGTGCTAGCTGTGCTAACGGCTAACTGGTTGCCAATAGCAACAATCAGGATTAAAATGAGGATTTTATGAAATTACACTTTATTTGTGACATGAGAGTTTAACCAGACGAACTCTTTTCAGAATTAACCGGGCTCTCCGTGCTTTGCTGTGTGTGTAACGTTAACGTTAACCCGTCCTGTCAAACCACAAGCAGACTGGTTGTTTGTGACATGATGAACTCGTTACTTTTACTGACGAGTCTTAGAAGATAATGATTTTGACACGATGATATTCACTTGCCAGTTACTCTGGCTTGTGTTTTATATTTAGTTCATGTAACTTGTTCAGAACGGAGAACTAGTTATGAGAGCTAACCCTGGTTTGGTGTCTGATCTGTGGTGTCTTTATTCGTAAATATTTTCTGTTCACCAAGGCTGCATTTATTTGTTAAAAGTACAGTACTATTGTGAAATATTATTACTATTTCAAATAACTGTTTTCTACGTTCATATTTAGTAAAATGTAATTTATTCCTGTGATCAAAGCTGTATTTTCAGCGTCATAACTCCAGTCTTCAGTGTCACGTGATCCTTCAGAAATCACTCTGATATCAATGTAGGAAACATTTGTGCTGCTTAATATTTTTTATAACCTCTGATACTTTTTTCAGGATTTATTGACGAATAATAAGTTAAAAAAATAACCATTTCGCCTACTTAAAATAGAAATCTTTTGGAACAATATACTCTGTCGTTTTCTTTCATTGCTAATAAATCATCACATTTGAGTGTTTTCTGAATGATCATGTGACACTGAATTCTGGGGGATTTATAATGAAAATTCAGCTTTGTTTTATGGAAATAAATTACATTTTACTATATATTCACATAGAAAACAGTTATTTGAAAAAATAATATTTCACAACTATTACTGTTTTTGCTGCAAATGCAATCATAAAAAATAACTAAATGCAGGTTTGATGAGTATTCCAGTTAAAAATAGTAATGTTTCTAAACTAATGTGGCTTTAATGGAAAACTGGTGGTTACTTATAAGAGACCAACTAGTTAGATTTTATTAACTAGTTCTAATTATTCAATGAAGAGACGTTGATTCTCCATGCTGATGGTTTGTGTGTTTTTCTGATCTGTAATAGGTGGAAACAATGGCTGGTTAGTTGTGTTTTTAGGCCTATTTTAAGACATATTTTCAATAAAATGTTTTTATCAGGCTATTTCTCATGATTGAAGTTGTTCAGTTGACAGAAAGCTGATTGTTTTTGGATCTGCTGGTTAGTTTTGTTAACTATTCATAATCAGATTGAATATTTTGAGACTGATGATAACTAATGTGTAGATCAAAATGTAGATGGCTGGTTTTTATGTTTTAGGTTTCTGATATATGATTCATATAGTTAGCTGTTTTATCGTGAGATCTGTTGGTGTGCCAATAGCTAATTAATAATCACATATATTATGCGGTTGAACTTATGATTTTAGATTGGTGAGATTTTGATTGCACATGTCATGATTCATTTGGTTGATAAGGCTTGTTGATATTAATATCACTAACTAATAGCAATATCTGTTCAGTTTGTGTAACCATAAACTGGTTGTAATTAGATCAGCTGATTCATTTTGTAATATATGAGTGGATTTAACACACAAATTGGTAACTGACACTCTTACACTAAAACAGTTGGAAAATGAGGATGTGACCTTTAAAGATGCTTTAACTCACTCTCCGCTTTACAACGAATGAGCCAGGACACATCAGGATTTAGCTGTCAGGAGATATGAGATCTTTCCAAAAGGATCTTCACGTGTTGCTCCTTGTATGAGGTTTCAGGGCAGAGAATGGACGGCGTCACAAAGCTCTTTTGCTTGTCTCTTCCTCATTCTGTGCCGTTGTTATCCTCCTGTTATTGTGTGGATACTCTAGAAAGAGCCCAAACCGGGCAGAACTGCAGTCACTGAGCTGGAGGTCAGGAGGTCATCAATCTGCATGGCTTTTCCCTATTGAGGGAATTCTGAAAAATTCATTTTATGCTAATTTGTGATAAAATGCAGCTCAGAGTATAAGAGTACTATACATTTATTAGTACAGGAATCATATCGTCAGGTAGGGGTGGGCGATCTTCATATCACGGTTTTATGACAAACAATCACGATCGTCCTAAGTTTGAGATGTATTGAGAATATCCAAACTATGTATTGCATTAAATAATCAGTTAAAATATTCATTTATACTAGTAAAAACTTAAAACACGGCATAGTCTTCACTGTATTAAATATACATTGATTCTTATTAAAACTACTAAAGTTATTCAGTCGAGAGCAGTGAGTGATTTTGTTTAACATTATTGAGCTAATATAATTACACGCATCTGATCTCTTTCCCAACTGTTTATTCACTTAATACATAATTCACTTTCTTTGTGTAAATAAGGACATTTTGACATATTTGTGTGTATTTGAGCATTTATACGCCAACCTGACACCCCAAGCATGATGTGCTCGTCCGTGTTTCTCTCCGTCTCGCAGCGCACTTGGGCTGTCAATTTTCCTCTATAATACTATTCGAATTCCATTCCTTATTTTATTCAAATATTAAATGCTAAAATTGATTCTATTATTAATAATATTATTTTTGCCGCCTTGGCCTACACGCCAAGATTGCATAAAAAAGAAAATTTTAAAAAATATTAGGGCTGGTAAACGATTAATCGCATCCAAAATAAAAGTTTGTGTTTACATAATATATGTGGGTGCACTATGTATAATTATTTTATATATATAAAATACACACACATGCTTATGTAAATTCAAATATTAAATGCTAAAATTGATTCTATTATTAATATTTACGACCTAACATGCTTATGGATCGCCAATGCCACTATAGCATGTGATTGTTGTTACAGGTTCGGTCCACTAGAGGGACATCTAATACATTTTTACAATTTTCACAGAAATACAAATACAAGAAAATACAATTTTCTTCGTGCTGAATATCGTTGAAGCGTTTCCGATGGTTTTCGGCTGATATATATCTGCGAAAACACCACCAAAAATTCGAAACTTATACGATATGAAACTTATATCGTTCTTTTCAGTTCGACTAGATGTTCCAACACGCTCGATGCGCACCGAATCCGTTGAGATATTTGTGTTTTTCGCTTCACAGGCGCTTTGGGGGGCGCTTTTTACGTCGTTAAACATTTAGGCGACCATTTTTGACAGTTGTTATGGTGATACACCGTGGATAACGTGCACACTTGTGTTAAAATTCAAAAATTTTATTGTTCATCAGACGAAACAAAGGCATTTCATTTTCACATGTGTGTAAGCCAAGGCGGCGAAAAGGCAAGATTGCATAAAAAAGAAAATTTTAAAAAAATATTAGGGCTGTCAAACGATTAATCGCGATTAATCGCATCCAAAATAAAAGTTTGCGTTTACATAATATATGTGGGTGCACTGTGTATAATTATTTTGTATATATAAAATACACACACATGCTTGTATATATTTAAGAAATAAATATTTTCATGTATATTCTGTATATAGATTTATATATATAATTGATATTGTATATAAATATTTTATATATAAATAATATTTTTTTCTTAAATACACGTGCATGTGTTTGTATTTTATATATATATAAATTAATTATACACAGTGCACCTACATATATTATGTAAACACAAACTTTTATTTTGGATGCGATTAATCGCGATTAATCGTTTGACAGCCCTAAAAAATATGCATAAAAAAGCAATATTCGAACAGTAACTTCAGCATTCGAATAGTATTGATTTTTTTTTCTTTGAAGGAAAGGAATGGATGCGACACACAATGATCATTCATCTTGATTGTCACATTTTCATATTCGTTGGAAGCCAAAGTTGAAACTATTTTGATTCATCATCGTACTGCCCTGCTGCTGTTGATTTGTTTTTCAATTGCGTCCCCACGCATGAAAGACACATGATATAATTTGGCCAGTCAGCACAGCCATCTAGTTATTACTGCATTTTAACATTATCAGAGGACATATAAGATCACAATCTCTACGATTCGCTTGTAAAGTAGATAGTGGACGTCTTCAAGATCTTTCACGATATAAAATCGTCAGATCGCCAGCAAAATAGTTTATGTACAAACACGTCAAGGAGCTGAGGATTTGGAGAAGTTTATGAATGAAGGAAAATCTGCCGAGTGCAAGAGATGGTTCCTTGTGTCCAGATGCCACATTAGACCAGTTACAGTGTTTATATTTTATATTAACATATTGCTTCTCTGGCTGTTTTCTAAAAGCATTATAATCTGCTTATGTTGAGTGATGTTACCCTGGCTGTGTGTATAACATCCTCTTCTCTCGTTTGCAGGATTACATCTGTCCGCGGTGTGAGTCTGGCTTCATCGAGGAGTTACCTGGAGAAGGAAGGTAAAGTCTTGCCTCACAGACACTGAAACATTATATTTTCATGAAAAAAATATTTTCTAAAGGCCAATTCACACCAACAGATCAGTGTGTGGGCGTTTGCCGGAGCTTGTTTTGGCCGGTTGAACATGCTGAATCAGATTTATAATATCTGAAATGTCATGACGTTGTTTTGTATCTATCAATACAGTGTGTGAATTGGCCTTAATTCATCATTTTTCTCTGTCTCTCCTCTCTTTTTTCCAGTGCAGAGAATGGGTCCACGTCTACAGCCTCTAATGATCAGAATCGCCCCTCATTTGAGGTGAGCTGTCGGACTCTTGTCTATGTTGAAGAGCTTAGTCATTATTGTGCCTTTTTCTTACCTGTGCTCATGGCCGATGAGTACATGTTGACTGCTGTGTGCAAACTGGCTTGGTTCATATTTCTGAACCTGAATGCAAACTTTGACAACATGCATTAATAAATGCTCTTAGCCAGGGCAACATATTTAAAAATTTAGATTTTCATAGTTATCTCTTAACTAAAATTTGAAAATATGTTGCAAGCATGCAAATCGTAAATTGTTAAATAGTGTAGAATATTCTCCCAAGCCTCTAATATTGCATTGAAAGAAGAGCCAGACCGATATATCGGCAGACCGATATTATCGGCCGATATTAGGCATTTTCCAAACTATCGGTATCGGCAGTTATAATGGCCGATAAATGAATATTTCAAAAATAAAATAAAAATGGACGAAACACGCTTGAACCATGTCATGAGTGTTGGAGTTGTATAGTTTGTCCACCAGAGGGCGCTCTACACCGTTCCTGTTGGCAACAGTCGTTGAGTTGGTCACGATACATACATTGCTTGAATAACAATTAAAAGATCATCCCCATCAGTTCTCTTAACTCAAATAAGCATGACAACATTTGTGACTATCATGTCCAGTTTAAAAAAATAAATAAATACAATATCGGCCGATATATCGGATTTTAAAACCCAAAAATATTTGTGGCGGTATCGGCCTTCAAAATCCTGGTCGGGCTCCTATTGAAAGCCACTTAAGAAATACATTAAGAAAACCATGTGTGTGTGTGTGTGAAGCACATCATCCGTTGTTTAAAGCATTCCCTTTCACTCGTCAGAATGTGGACCAGCACTTGTTTACGTTCCCGCACGGATATGGGCAGTTTGCTCTGGGGATCTTCGACGAGGGCTTCGACTTCAGGGCAGGTTTGCCCGGGGAAGATAACCGTGACGCAGAGAACCGCAGAGAGCGGGAGATGGCCTCACGACAGCGGTACATGTCGAGACAGCCACGAGGACGCCACGTTCCCCGGAGACAAGGGGTGCGGCATGAGGGGGTACCCACTTTAGAAGGGTGAGAATTTATTACTCAGATTTATTCCCATTTTGATTTTGCAAATGGGAACGCATGGGAGATCTGTTTAGGATTCCTACTATAATGGAAAATAAAATTGTGATATAGTAAATATAATTTTAAAGGTGCATTGCGCAACATTTCATGTTAAAAATAGCCGTTTTTCTAACACATACATGCTTAAACAATTGCTTGATAGGCTGAGTGAGGCCTTCTCTGCCTCTGTAATCCTGTACAGTAAAATAAATAAGAGGGATTCGGGGTGGAGTTTGAGACTGGGCGTGACGTCATGTGCGTTCACGCTCACTTGGCGATGTCTGGCAGGTTTGTGTATTCGCCGCCATTTTCTGTATCAGCGAAGACAACTCAAGCGACAAAACTTGTCAACTCTCCACAAAAGTAGAAGATGGATTCAAAGAGACCGGTTTGTAGTTCATTCCAAAACCCAACACAAAATCCACGTAATAAATACAAAAATAATACAATTTATAACTTTTTTTATTAGTTATAATAATAAACTTTTGTCTAGTGCCAGGCGTCAGAATAAGACGAGAGTCAACATCGGGAAGGCTTTCAACAAATGGAGAGATCTCCAGTCTGCTCTTGGGCTCAAACGGGTCCTATACAAAGTATAGAACCTACACCTCTGGTTGCATTTTCGCTGGTCACCAGAGGGGGCGTAGTTCTGCGAAAACTCAGAGACTTGCGCTTTGCACCTTTAAATGTATATAATTATGAAATATAATTTTGCTAGGGCTGTCAAAACGATTAATCGCATCCAAAATAAAAGTTTGTGTTTCCATTATATATGTGGGGGCACTGTGTATAATTATTTTAGATATATAAATACACACACATGCTTGTATATATTTAAGAAATATTTTCATGTATATTCTGTATATGGATTTATATATAATTAATATTATATATAAATATTTAATATATAAATAATATTTTTTTTTCTTAAATATACATGCATGTGTGTATTTAAATATATATACAAAATAATTATACACAGTGCACCCACATATATTATGGAAACACAAACTTTTATTTTGGATGCGATTAATCGCGATTAATCGTTTTGACAGCCCTAAATTTTGCTAAGCTTTTTGTGAGCATAATTTTCTTCTTATTGTTTTTAAAATTGTTTTTTAAAACCTTATCTACTAATCAACTGGGAAATTGACGGGAATGATTTGTTCATAAGGTGTGGAGAGCTCGATCTATTGCTTTTCATACTGTCACTGTGGTAATGATATATTACGGTCATTACTGTGTAGACTAATAACACAATCTGATTGTCAGCAGGCGTGAAATGAAATGTTTTTGTCGCATTTTAAAATGTTTTCACAGAATCATTCAACAATTAGTTAACGGAATTATCGCCCCGACAGCGATGCCAAACATGGCCATGGGACCGTGGTGAGTGTCTGATGACATTTTCTCTTTCTTTCCATCATTTCTCAGTGTGTGACCATCTAGATCTGATCACTGCACTATAAACTGCTGTCTTACAGGGGAATGCTGCATTCTAACCCAATGGACTATGCATGGGGTGCCAATGGATTAGATGCCATCATAACACAGGTATTATCACAGTGCATGAGTAACATGGATCAGTTTAGTGGTGCATTATGGTAAAATCGCTGTAACTTTCTTTATTTCACAAGCACAATGAGCATGAAACACTATCAGTGCATTATGAAACTGTATGATCACATACTACATATTTGTCCCTGTTGTCGTTCTCTAGTTATTAAATCAGTTTGAAAATACGGGTCCCCCTCCGGCAGACAAAGAGAAGATTAAGAGTCTTCCTACAGTCCAGATAAACCAAGAGCACGTGGGTAAGAGGAATATGTATATATATGTATATATATATATATATATATATATATATATATATATATATATATATTAGGGCTGTCAAACGATTAATCGCAATTAATCGCATTCAAAATTCAAAATAAAAGTTTGTGTTTACATAATATATGTGGGTGTAGTGTGTATAATTATTTTGTATATATAAATACACACATATGCATGTATATATTTAAGAAAAATGTGCACTTAATATATGAAATATTTATATTTATACATAATATTAATTATGTATAAATATATTAGGGCTGTCAAAACGATTAATCGCATCCAAAATAAAAGTTTCTGTTTACATAATATATGTGGGGGCAATTATTTTGTATATATATAAAAAACACACATGCATGTATATTTAAGAAAAAAATGTTATTTATATATAAAATATTCATATTTATATATAATATAAATCTATATACAGAATATACATGAAAATATTTCTTAAATATATACAAGAATGTGTGTGTATTTTTATATATATATATATATATATATATATATATATATACATATATATAATAATTATACACAGTGCACCCACATATATTATGTAAACACAAACTTTTATTTTGGATGCAATTAAACGCGATTAATCATTTTGAATCGTTTTGATATATATATATATATATATATATATATAGATAGATAATATTTTATTATTCTAAGTAATTCATATTGTGCATTAAATTGATTTAAAAGCGACAGTTAAGACATTTTAAAATAACTTTTTGTCATTTAAAAGACTATCAGTTTTTAAAAATTACGTTATAAAAGTTTTCTATTTTGAAAAAAGTTGTTCTTTTGAACTTGCTATTCATCAAAAAATCCTTAAAAAAAACAAAAACAAATGGATCACGGTTTCCACAAGAATATGAAGCAGCACAACCGTTTTCAACATTGATGATAATCAGAAATGTTTCTAATCAGCATATTTGAATGATATCTGAAGAAACATGTGACCCATAAAAACAGCTATTTTAAATTGCAATGATATTTCACAATATGAAGGTTTTTACTGTATGTTTTAATCAAATAAATGCAGTTTTGGTGAGCATAGGAGATTACTTTCAGAAACGACCCCAAACTGTGGAAGTTGTTGGGAGTGTATTTAAAACAAATAGCACCTAAATACTAAATATAATGCAGTTGATTAGTTCTTTAGACATTCGATTTGTAAATATATAGTCTTTTCACTTCTCTAATTTCAGTGCAGAGTCACCATCAGCATTGTGAATTATAGTGGATTGCGATGTTGTCACTTCCTGTTTCTGTTTCAGGTGCTGGTCTAGAGTGCCCTGTTTGTAAAGAAGACTACAGCGCCGGAGAGAATGTTAGACAACTTCCTTGCAATCATCTCTTTCACAACGACTGTATAGTTCCCTGGCTCGAGCAGGTGACATTTCCCTTTATTACACGTTTCCAACTTTTGACCTCAGTTATTTGTTCATTAATGAGAGATTCAGATAAAGTCTGTTTCAATTTGTTGCTTGCGACATTAATTTCATTAGTTTCATTAGGTTCAGTACAGTAGGGCAGGAGTTTGTAAAGGGATTTAATAATGGTGGAGAACTGACACATTTGGGTCCCTCCTGTTATCCAGCACCTTTGAACCCTGTTCATTTTTAAAATGAATTTGCATGTGTTGCAATTAAAAAGTACCAGGCTTTCAGAAATGTGCTCGTCAAACTCAGACATTTCAACTTCATTTATTATAAATTGATTACTAGAACATTAATAGGATGTGAATGACGCACTTGCTTGTGTGAAGCGCATGTTTGTGTATTTACCAGTAGAGTCACTTGCAGTGTGAAAGAGTCTTTTGTCAAAAAGAAGAAAAATATAGCTAAATTCACTATGAAATGTCCATTGCTGATGTTTAGTAGTGTTTGTGCCTGCATATATTTACTATTAAATTATATACATACTATTAAATCCTAATCTAGTCATGACAAACTATATATCGTTGGAAAGGTCTAAGACTCCTAAATAGATATTTTAGCGCTGTTTTTTTTTTCTTACAAATTATGAATGAACAGTAATATATGAATTTATGACAAGAGTGCGCCTCAAAAAATCAACATCATTACAGGAGTTTGTGACCTTTGTCACATAAAGTCGACGCACACACTTTTAATAATTGAAACTTTGGTTTTTAGTGCTAAAAGTTCATAATAAAACATAATTAGTATTTGTCAATAAAAAAGATAAAATTATATTTTAAAAAGTAAGGTAAGAAGTCCTCTAAAAAGTATTATATATATATATATATATATATATATATATATATATATATATATATTAATTATTATTATTATATCACATAATTTAGTAGTTATCATAAATTAGCTATCATTTGAAAGCTTACAAACTCAGAATTCATCCTGTGAAAACCGTTTTAAAATTGGACGTTGCGTTACCATAGAAACGCTATTTTTTTTATTAGGCCCCTCCCCTTTTGGGCATCATCTTTCATAATTTATTATCAAAACCTTTTCTAATCTTGACAGAACACATATTGTCAGAAAGGTCTGAGTCTCAAGGTTCCATATTTAGTGACAGAAGTGATATTTGGATAGAAATGTATTAATTTGTTATGGCAGAATGCATACAATTAAATTCAATGGAATTCAATGGCACCCGGTGGCTATTTTTGGTATAACGCTTAAACAAAATCCCATTTTTGTGATATCAACTTTAAATTTGGAACACAACTTGGTTAAATATATAGCTTTCATTTTATAGTAAAACATGTTTTGTAAAATATTTATTTTCATATTAAAAAATATATTAATAAAGTATATTTGATTTACTGTTAATTATAACTTCCATAACTTTTTCATACTTTCATTTTTTGAAGTGCTAACCCATCCGCTGATTGTTTTCTTTAAAACAAGATCAAACTTAGGTCTATATTCCACAGCATTCTTAAATTACAACCACTTAAGTTTGTATAGTGCATTTTAATATCGATTATCAAAAAGGGGGGTGACAGGTAAAGGATTAATAACGTATCAAACATATGAAGAAATCTACTAAAAATAATGTTTTTAAAGTATTTTCTGTATTTTTTTTTATTTATTTGATCAAAAATACAGTAAAAACAGTAATAATGTGAAACATAGGGCTGTCAAACGATTAACCGCGATTAATCGCATTCAAAATAAAAGTTACGAAATATATGTGGATGTACTGTGTATAATTATTTTGTATATATAAATACACACACATGCATGTATATATTTAAGAGAAATCTGAAAGTATATACTTTATATACATTTATACATAATTAATATTATGTATAAATATAAATATTTGATATATTAAGAACACATTTTTCTTAAATATATGCATGCTTGTGTGTGTATTTATATATACAAAATAATTATACACACTACGCCCACATATATTATGGAAACACAAACTTTTATTTTGAATGCGATTGATTTAATTATATTTAAAGCTGTAATTTATTCCCATGATGCAAAGCTGAATTTTCAGGGGTCTTCAGTGTCACATGATCCTTCAGAAATCACTCTAATATTAATTTATAATAATTTATTAGTATATAATAATAATAATAATTTGTGTTAGTGTTGAATTGCGTGTGTCCTCTCTCTGTTTCCCAGCATGACACGTGTCCGGTGTGCAGGAAGAGTTTGAGCGGGCAGAACACAGCCACGGATCCGCCCGGCCTATCAGGGATGAATTTCTCCCCCTCTTCCTCCTCCTCATCCTCCTCCAGCTCTCCAAGCAATGAGAACTCCTCCAATAACTCGTAAGACCTCAACACATCATCATCATCATCATCATCTCAGCACCCTGGACTGATCAAGAACTCGCTGGAACCAGGAGCCGGAGCTGATGAACCTGCTCATCACTAACACATGTTTTCCTGGCTGGACACAGGTCAGAGAGCACGCCAAACCCTGAAGAGAAAAACACTCTCATATTGCTTCAGACAGCCTTTCCTCTTGTTTTTTTTTTTTTTTTTTTTTTTTAAACCGTTGAACTTGGGAGCAACGCTTCCTCGAGGTTTGGGCACCTGTCCGCGCGACGTGCTTTTAATCAGCAGAACGCATGAGAAAAATGCTGAGAAAAAGAGAGAGGACGAACTGCACGATGACGGTGGCGGATCTGAAGTCGAACTGCGTTTTTACAAGCAGACGTCGTGTCTCTCGGGAGGGACGCGTTCAAACAGAACCTTTTGTTTTTTTATCGTTTGATTTTTACTTCACGGATAAAAGCGGCTGATATGGGTGAACCTCACAATACCAGTCAAGGTTACGTTTCACCCTAAAATCACAAGAAAAGAGCAAAAAAAATTGCTCTCAACCCTTTTTTTGTGCACTTTTGCAAATAATTTTCATAACAATTAAGCACAGCGCAAACACATTCCCGTAACGCCAAACAAATCGGATTCTCGTTACTGAAGTGCCATGTTTATAGATCACATGATAATCACCATTGAGAATAATGACAAAATGGACTATGGTAATGAGAATTTGGAGTAAACATGCAGAAAATAACCATTTTAAGAACCTGGACATGTTTTTGTGATTCATCCATATTAGTCATGAAAAATAAAAATAGAAGTGAGCGATCCAAGAACATCAGTGGCGGAGGAAAACAAGTGTTTATTTGCACAGTGTTTCTGGTTTTGCGGAGATTATTAGACCTCTGAACAAAGTGTGACTTTTTTTGGGGCGACATTTGATATGATTTTTCTACATTTAGCATCAACCTTAAAGCTGACGAGGGAACGCAGATTTTCTCTTTTCCCACCCTGCCTCTGTCAGGCCTCCAGACGGCACACGGCCCGATAACACCATGAAATCTCTCTCTTTCTCTCACTTTTTAAAAACTATATTTTTATCTCTCCTCACATTCGGTTGTCTTCTCTCAGTCTGCCACACATATTCAGTGACTTTCAGTTCAAGGCAACTTTTTTTTTTTTTAACTTATTTAAAGTTAAATGATTTGTTTTTGTAAATGATAATAAAGGAGAAGAACGAACGAACGAATGAATGAATGTATCACTGCTGATGATGAAACGTGTCATAAAAGCTGTCATTGGTCTCTCCACAGATCACAAACACAAACTAACTCCAGAGTTTCTGTTGTTTATTGGGTTTTCTCCCTCGGCGAACGGCAACACTGTGTGTGCTCGAGTCCTAGAGGGAGGAAGGGATCTTAAAAGTCTTTTGGGTTTTTATAACCATTTTACACCCTCTCTGGGATCCTTAAGCAGGATTTATCTGTCATTCACTCTTAGAAGAAATGGTTCCATCCTCCGCTTCATATATGGAACTCCAAAATGGTTCTATATAGAACCATTTTTTTTGGTAAAAGGTTCTATTGGCCAAGTATGGAACCCCAGGATTCTATATAGAACCCAGAGGAACCCTTTTTTAAGAGTGTATAGAACCTTTTAGGGGTTCCAAATACGTAGCGCTGATAGAAGCTTTTAAGGTTCCATATAGAACCTTTTCTTCTAAGAGTGTTCTATCCATTGTTCTTTCTATCATTTAATCTGTCTGTCTGTCTGACGTTCATTCTCTTGTTCTATCGCTCTATCTGTCATTCAATAAATCTATCTAGTCTAGTCTCTGCCATTCTTTGTTTTCTCACTTTCTCACTCTCTGTTCTATCTATCTATCTATCTATCTATCTATCTATCTATCTATCTATCTATCTATCTATCTATCTATCTATCTATCTATCTATCTATCTATCTATCTATCTATCTATCTATCTATCTATCTATCTATCTATCTATCGGTCTGTGTATCGGTCTGTGTATCTATCTGTCTATCTATCTATCTATCTATCTATCTATCTATCTATCTATCTATCTATCTATCTATCTATCTATCTATCTATCTATCTATCTATCTATCTATCTATCTATCTATCTATCTATCGGTCTGTGTATCTATCTATCTATCTATCTATCTATCTATCTATCTATCTATCTATCTATCTATCTATCTATCTATCTATCTATCTATCTATCTATCTATCTATCTATCTATCTATCTATCTATCTATCTATCTATCTATCTATCTATCTATCTATCTATCTATCTATCTATCTATCTATCTATCGTTCTATCTATCGTTCTATCTATCGTTCTATCTATCGTTCTATCTATCGTTCTATCTATCGTTCTATCTATCTATCTATCGTTCTATCTATCTATCTATCGTTCTATCGTTCTATCTATCTATCGTTCTATCTATCTATCTATCGTTCTATCTATCTGTCTGTCTGTCTGTCTGTCTGTCTGTCTGTCTGTCTATCTATCTACCTACCTACCTACCTACCTACCTACCTACCTATCTATCTATCTATCTATCTATCTATCTATCTATCTATCTATCTATCTATCTATCTATCTATCTATCTATCTATCTATCTATCGTTCTATCTATCTATCATTCTATCGTTCTATCTATCTATCATTCTATCTAGCTATCATTCTATCAATCTGTCTTTCTATCTCTATCCATCATTCCATCTATCCATCTAACTAACTAATGTTTTAAACTCAAAGGTTGCAGGTTTGCTGTGTGTTTGTTTTTATTTTTTATTTTTATTTTATTATTTTATTTTTATTTTTTTATTTTTTTTATTTAATTTTAGTTTTTTAATGTGCTTTTGTTATTTTTCTCAGCCTAAATTTAATTCATTTCTTGTTTCAGTTTAATTTAGTACTGTAATACTGAGCTAGTTGCCAAGGCATCATTTCTAGTTTTAAGTTTCAAGATTATTTATTTATTTATTTTTTTAAGTTAACATTAACAACACTGATCTTCTGATCTTTCACAGTCCAGTGTGTGACACAGAAAACCCAGAAATGTCAGTGAACCCGGCTTGGAAAAGTCCCAGTGAATGTGTTTTCCGTGTTCTGCTCAGCTAATTGGGTGGAAATTGAATTTTCTTGACTTAAAAAATGCCTATAAAATGTTTTGTAAAAAATAACTGGATATCATTGGTGATCTCCTCCAGCCTTGTTGATATTCACAGTTTGGGACGCTTCCAGGATCAATCCACAGATCTTCTCCTTTCTTGGAACTTTGCCTTTTATGCAAATGAAGCCCAAAGCATCATCCTTAAATGTGTCATACCAGGAAGTGAGTGCCGGCATTCTGTTCTGCAGAGAGAGCGAGAGCGAGCGAGAGAGATAAGAGGTAAATGCGGAGCTGCTCAGGTTAACCAGCTAAACTGTGTGTCCGGGAGGATGGCGACCTCACTGACCTCCAGAGGTCAAGCGCTCCATCGCTGAAGGGACGCGTCCCACGCTGAGCTGAGACAACCTTTCAATGTCATTGCTCCAGGCTCTGTTCTCAAGGTCCGCTTCAGTCTCTGCATTGGCTGGCTCCAGCTCCACGTCAGCGTCAGGGATAACAAGGTAAGATCTGCAGGACTTCTGTGAGCCTCAGTAATGTCTCGATGATGCTCAAGAACTGATGCACTTCTCACAAATGAGCTTTCTCTTGTGTGTGTGTGAGTGATGTCATTGTAATGAATTTGTCAGAGAGCATACAGATCTGGGATTTTGTTTAACCCAGAAATGACTCTTAAAGTCATGTTTTCAGCATTTCTAGATCACTAAACCGCATCTGTCATTGTGTTAATAACAAGGTTTGCATATGTTTTAATAAGTAATATGCAGTTACCATAATGATATATTCTTAATCATCATTGTAGGACGCGTATGAAGCTATCACTCAAAAACAAATGCTGGGTTGTTTTAACTCAATTTTGGGTCAAATGTGGACAAACCCAGCCATTTGGTTACATTTTTAAATGACATTTTTAACAATGTTTTAGTTTGTCCATATTTGACCCAAAATTGGGTTAAAATAACCCAGCATTTTTTATTTGTCACTTGCATTAGTATAATCTAAAATAGATATATTTTTTTTAATGTTGTGCTGATTTATCCATAAATCTAATCTCTAAAAATGCTGGGTTGTTTTAACTCAACTTTGGGTCAAATGTGGACAAACCCAAATGTTGGGTTAAAAATGCAAAAAAAATTACAGTTGAAATTTAAAGTTGAAGTTGGGTTAAAATTTTAAATGACATTTTTAACCCAACGTTTGGGTTTGTCCATATTTGACCCAAATTTGGGTTAAAACAACCCAGCATGGTTTAGAATGTAATGTTTTAATAATTTAATAATTTGTAAAATATGTGATACTTATTATACATTTTTTATTTTATTTAAACAAATACTTATTATACTTTAAACTTTTTATACTTATTAGATATTTATATTTTTATGTAAAAAACAACCCAGCAATTTTAAATTTTTTAGAGTTATATATATATATATATATATATATACATATATACACACACACACATATCCCCCACTGGGTTTCTATGCAATTTATCTGATTATTTTAACACGTTGATGGCCATCATTGCAGCTAGCATCTACAGTATATGTTTGATATAAGAATAATTTTGAACATTTTTGCTGTATTATTAGTCGCACGAGAGGTCTTTTTCTCTCTATGGGGTCTCTGAAGAGATTCAACAGGTGTGTGTGTATGCTATGACCCCAGTGCTTGTCTAACTCGCGTGAGCTGCTGTAGGGCAGTGTGTGTGTGCCGATAGGTGGCGCCACACATCAGCCTGACTCGGACCGCACTGTTGCCTGTCATTGAGCGCATCCTCTACCGCTGTGACATCATATCGCCATGATGACGACATCTGCATTTTTAGACAGAAGTGCCAGACTGTTTATGCGACAATAGTAGCTTTAAATATTCCAGCCATCTGTTTATGCACCTTAGTCATTTATATATTTCGGGATAAGCACAATGTACTTACGATTGATTGCTTCATCAAGTCAGAACTGTTGAGTCTGTGAACAGGACAAATTAATAAAAACGAAACGAGCTCGTACGCGTGAATAAATAACGTGTCTAACACATTATTATATACAGCAATCCATTAACATTTTTATTTATTGTTATGAGGATGTTTGCCTTAAATCTGATATTGTTTTATTGTTTTTTTTATCTCGCTTTTTTAAGTTGTATTTTTTAATGATCCAAATTCTGTTATTAAAACATTTAAAGTGCGTCTATATGCAAACATTGTTATTAAATAATGCGCAGTTGCCATAATGACATCATCATTTTAGGAAGTGCGTGAAGCCATGTATTTGTGTTTGTCACGTGTTCTATATTATTATGTGTCATGACCTTGAGCATAATGCTTGAATTAGTTGAATAACTTTCAACCCTGTTATCACAAAACATATTATAGGGTATCATTAGATATTATTTGACAATATAGCTATAATTCAACATTGTTTAGCCGTTTAAAATCCTATATAACTTAATAAGACTCAGAGAGTGACCCAACAAACAGTTAATAAACTAAAAGCTGTTTCATTTTGTTGGCAAAGAAATCACGTAGGTCTCTCTCTCTCTCTCTCTCTCTCTCTCTCTCTCTCTCTCTCTCTCTCTCTCTCTCTCTCTCTCTCTCTCTCTCTCTCTCACCCATCATCATCCCTGCTGATTGGTTTCCCGCAAAGATA
This sequence comes from Cyprinella venusta, assembly GCA_038021265.1. NCBI lineage: Eukaryota > Metazoa > Chordata > Actinopteri > Cypriniformes > Leuciscidae > Cyprinella > Cyprinella venusta. The sequence continues at coordinate 34,487,880 of CM075870.1, read as the reverse complement.
ATTACAGGCCAAATCTGATCCGCTGAATGACATGGACCGGAATGAGCTCTCGCCCGGTTCGGATGTTGCCATGCCGAAGAAAGCGGCCCATAAGAGCGCGCCTCCGTACCACTGCGCCGGGAAAAGCACCGCTAAGAGTTGCCTGGAGTCCAACTCGGATGGTTCGAACCCGAAACCCAATCACGTCGCCACGGAGGAGACGGAAGACGGGGAGGAGGAATCCAAGTTTCAGCATCCGCGACTGAGGAGAGCAGGTGGAGGAGGGAGCGCGCATCAGATTAAAGGAGGAGGAGGAAGAGGAGGAGGAGGCGCGTCTAGGAGCTCCACTTCCACTGATGCGCGCCCGGGTGATGCTGCTGCTGCTGCGGGTCGCCACGACACCGTCAAGGGCGGAGGAGCAGGAGGAGGCAAAGCGTCCACTGTAGTGGCCACCGTGACGGTAGAGCCCTGTAATGCTGCCGAAGGCGACGGCAATCCCTCAGCACCGCTTTCCAGCATGAAATGCAACAAGAACGGGGAGTGCAGGCGGGACTCCGGCACCGGGAGCCTCCGGTCCATCATGTCCAAGACGGACGGGTTTAAGCGGACCGCGTGCAATTCAACGACCAGCGTGGACGGAACCAGCACGCAGGGGCAGGACGCCTCGAACAACCCCGGCTTCCCGGAGAAGAAGGATTCCAAAGTGTCCTTTTCCAACGCTCCCAGCAGGAAAGCCTCGTCCTCGATCCACGGCGCGCAGCAGCCCCGGAACTCGGTGACGTTCCTCAAATCCGAGGATGCCGCCGGTCAGGAGGACACCGAGACCCGGGACAGCCGGGACAGCCAGACGAGCTTCATGCAGAGGCAGTTCAGTAGCATGTTGCAGCCCGGGGTCAATAAATTCTCCCTGCGCATGTACGGGAGCCAGAAGGCGGTGGAGAAGGAGCAGGAGCGCGTGAAATCGGCGGGAAACTGGATCATTCACCCCTACAGCGACTTCAGGTGAGAGAAACTTTGGACATGTTGACCAACAGGGTCTCTGTGTATGGAATCCAAAAGGTTTTTTGGAAAGATTTTGGAAAATTGTTTATGCAAAATTGTTTATTATATTAAGCGATATTGGTCATACTTAATAACTCACAAGTTAATGCAGACTATCAATGCGCAATACATTTTTACAGCATTATTAACCTTTGAAAATGTTAGTTAGTCAAAAAAATGTCATGTTGGTTTTAGTTCACAGCTTAATCTGATTAATGTTGCACACATGAAACCTTATTGCTACCAAGATAATTAGTGACATGATCATCGGGTTTTGTTTATGTCAGCTTTAAAGCAACAAATGCATTCTCAAATTAATATTTTTATCATAAATATAGATAAAAATATAAATACATTTTATCATTATATAATAAGTAGGGCTGCCAAAACGATTAATCGCGATTAATCGCATCCAAAATAAAAGTTTGTGTTTACATAATATATGTGGGTACACTGTGTATAATTATTATATAAATACACACACATGCTTGTTATATATTTAAGAAATATTTTCATGTGTATTCTGTATATAGATTTATGTATAATTTATATTATATATATAAATATAAATATTTTATATATAAATATTTTTTTCTTAAATATACATGCATGTGTGTTTTTTATATATATACAAAATAATTATACACAGTGCACCCACATATATTATGTAAACATAAACTTTTATTTTTTATGCGATTAATCGCGATTAATCGTTTTGACAGCCCTAATAATAAGTGGTGTCAGACTTTTGAACCCCATATTTCCCGAACCCCTCACGCAAATGTGTTGAAAGCATGATTTGACTGATTTATGACCACTTTATTGGTCATCTCTAGTCAGTTTTCAACATATTTTGCTGTGTGTGTGAAGACCCTTGCTCAATCTGGCCCTCAAAAGCAGCCAAACCTGAACACACGCGTATTATATTATTCTCTCTATTAATAAACTTAAGGGATGTTAGCTATCCATGGTTATAAAAACAAAAGCAAAAAAGCAACAGCATTGTTATTTTGTCGTCCGGTAGTTTTAATGCTGAGTTAGATTTATTTTTAACCGACTAGATCAATTTGGTTACCGAGAAAACCATAACAAAGCACATAAGCAGTTCTGTCTATTCAATATGCTGGATTAGATTTGAATATATTTACATTCGTTCTGAGATAATCTGATTGCCTCATGGTCACATAATGCATATATGTCAATTGATACTGATAGGTATTAAAATATTAAAGCAATAAATACAATATAGGCATGTGCCAAACTTTCAGTAGTGTTATTCTACAGAGAGGTGGTCGTGTTGTCATGTTTCAGCACCTCACGTAGTGGACAGCGCCACAGCCAGTCTATAATTAATATAGAAACACAATCATATGCAACATGTTTAAGTAGTATTTTTGCAACTTTAAATGAGGGATGTAAATGCATTGAGTTGTTGCAATGCATTATGTGCTTTAATTTGCACTGTTGAGACTTTGTTTGGGTCATAACGTCTTTAGATAACTGCTATTAATGATGAAAATGTGCATGCATGCAATCTTTGCATGCAAAATCATCGTTTGCATCATTTGCTTAGAAAAACCTGAAACCGATGCATATTTTTTCAGCACCCCCACTCCATTCAAATGTCGTCTTGACATGTCAAAAGACCTTAGAGACGATCAGCTGTGCAAACCTCGCAGAGACGGCCATTGTTGCATCAGTTATGAGTCAGCATGCACCTTAGCGCTCGGCTGTGACCTTGAGTTGCACACGTGTGCAGCACCACGTGGAAAGCGATCAGATCCGCTCCATGCTTTATTTCAGACCCTCAGGAATCGACTCGCACCCGTCACGGCCGTTTGAGACTCTCAAATATCAAGGGTCTTGTGAGGTTTTCGGCTCTTACAAGGTCAATGTGAAGCCTCCTCGTGTTATAGTGCTTCATTGCAGTGCTAATGTTATTGATTTATAGTGTGCGAAACAAAACCTGTTTAATGAACCTTATGTGCGTGACATGCATGCTGAAAGCATTATAATCCTCACAACACAGTAAGATGCATATTAATTATTGAATGAATATGTAATATTCACATTAGACATGTTTGATGTCATTAGACTTATTGGATTGAAATATTTCTCAATGCATTTAAATGACAATGAGTTTACCGACTCATTAACTCTCACGCATGTTTTAAACAGAGGCACACGTGATCTGGCAAATGTGGGTCATGAGAATCTCTCAAAGGCAGGACGTGATGTTTCTTTAAATGTTTGATAAATAAATTAAATAATCCTCCTATAATGCAATAATGGTTAACATTGGAAATGTGAACATGAACTAACAATTAAAATACTTCTAAGGCATCTTAGTTAATGTTCATTTCATTATTAAAATCTATAATATTCATGGCCTTGAGCTGACATGAACTGACACTAATTTTAACAAACATATTAATACCTACTATAACCCAGGTTACACTTTATTTTGATAGTCCCAAGTTTGATTGTAACTTTGCAAATGTCAACTAGCAGTTATTAGAGTATTAGTAGACAGTTATTCTGAATTATAAGTTGGTATATAGCTGTAAAATTTCTTATACGTAGGATAATGTCTGTTGAGGAGCATCAAAACAAAGTGTCAGCAGATATGAAGTTATTAATAATACTCGAATGACTGCTAGTAGAATGTCTAAAGTGTTACAAAATAAATAAAGTAGGGCTGTCAAAACGATTAATCGCGATTAATCGCATCCAAAATAAAAGTTTGTGTTTATATAATATATGTGGGGGCACTGTGTATAGTTATTTTGTATATATATAAAAACACACATGCATGTATATTTAAGAAAAAAATATTATTTATATATAAAATATTTATATCTATAAATAATATAAATCTATATACAGAATATACATGAAAATATTTCTTAAATATATACAAGCATGTGTGTGTATTTATATATATATATATATATATATAATAATTATACACAGTGCACCCACATATATTATGGAAACACAAACTTTTATTTTGGATGCGATTAATCATTTTGACAGCCCTAAAATAAATAGTTCCCCAAATGTATTGCTCATATTAATATTAGTTAATGCATCACTGTAAAAAAACGGTAAACTACTGGCAGCTGTTAATTATACGGTGTGTTACTGTTTTTGTGTTAGAGCATATAGCTGTTCAATTAAAGTTTTATACTGTAGCTGACAATACGGTATTTAGCTGTTAATTTCAAAAACCGCAACACACCGTATTTTTACGGTATGATGCTGGCCTGTAGTTTACCGTTTTTTACAGGATTATTTTTTTTTTACAGTGCATGTCTTTCTCTCTTCAGTCGAAAAGAAATTAAGCTTTTTGATGAAAACATTCCAGGATTTTCTCCATATAATGGACTTCAATGGGAACCAAACGGTTCAAGGTGCAAAAGACAGTTTCAGTGCAAACTGCAAACTGTTCAAAGGGCTTTAAATGATTCCAGACGATGAATAAGGGTCTTATCAAGCGAAAAAATCACTCATTTAATAAATAAATAACAAAGTTTAAGTTTTATAAGCACAAATGATCGCGCATCTGTACTGTGATGCGCGTTCGTGACTCTCCTGTTCGAACTCGTTCATCAAAATGAACGAATCTTTTTGGTTCATTTTGGTTCATTGTCATTTGGTTCATTCAACGAACTAAACGAACGAATTGACTCGGAAAAAGATTTGTTCGTTTTGATGAACGAGTTCAAACAGGAGAGTCACGAACGCACATCACAGTTCAGATGCGCGATCATTTGAGCTTATAAAACTTAAACTTTGTTATTTATTTATTAAATGAGTGATCATTTCGCTAGATAAGACCCTTATTCATCGTCTGGAATCATTTAAAGCCCTTTGAACAGTTGAAACTCTCATTTGGACCTTGAACCGTTTGGTTCCCATTGAAGTCCGTCATATGGAGAAAAATCCTGGAATGTTTTCATCAAAAACCTTAATATCTTTTCGACTGAAGAAAGAAAGACATGGATATCTTGGATGACATGGGGGCGAGTAAATTATCAGCAAAAGTTTTTTTTAAAGTGAACTTTAACACACGTCTCTCCTGCAGGTTCTACTGGGATTTCACCATGCTTCTCTTCATGGTGGGCAACCTGATCATCATCCCTGTGGGCATCACCTTCTTCAAAGAGGAGACCACCACCCCGTGGATCATCTTCAACGTGATCTCCGACACCTTCTTCCTCATGGACCTGGTGCTCAACTTCCGCACGGGCATCATTATCGAGGACAACTCCGACATCATCCTGGACCCCAAGACCATCAAGAAGAAGTACCTGAAGACCTGGTTTGTGGTGGACTTTGTCTCTTCCATTCCGGTGGATTATATCTTCCTGATCGTGGAGAAGGGCATCGACTCGGAGGTGTACAAGACGGCGCGAGCCCTGAGGATTGTGCGCTTCACCAAGATCCTGAGCTTGCTGAGGCTGCTGCGTCTCTCCCGGCTCATCCGCTACATTCACCAGTGGGAAGAGGTACGTCAGCTACCTCACAAATACACTGGAAATCCCATCAAATGCTCAAATTCAGGCACAAGATATGCATATTCCTTGATCGACGTATTTTGTTAATCCTAGAACAACATTCCTGTCCAAGAATCTTGTCCTAACCCTAATTTATCCCTGAATCAGAGTGGAAGATATGTGAATAACAGCTAAACTTGACAAACTTGTATCTCAAATCTGATTGGCTGATTGAAACGTTGTTTCAGGATCCACAAGTATATTTATCCTGGAACATGTTGCACTTGGTGAAATCAGTTTTATATATCCTACCTGTTAATTATGAAACCCCATTTCTTCCACGCAAGAAAATAAAACCACGCCATAAAAGGTTGAAATTGAGATATTAAAAAGCGCTAATTATGATGACTTAGAAAGTCAAAATTTTGACTTTAATAATAATGACATAAATAGTTGAAATAATGACATAATTACACTGTCAAAAAAATCTTTTCATGATTAATTATCACATTTTTTTTTCTTTTGTCAATTCAACTTAAATAATTTATTTAGTTCAGATAACTTATTATTTTGAGTTTCTGATGATTAAATTAATCTCCTTCATTGTATTAACTCACTTTTTCCAGTTCAATGAACTTAAAATTTTAAGGCAACCAGGTTACTTACACTGTAAAAAAAATATATATTTTCAAGATTTGTTATCACAACGTTTTTTCTTTTGTCAAATCAACTTAAATAATTTATTTAGTTGAGATAACTTATTATTTTGAGACTTTTTCCAGTTCAACGAACTTAAAATTTTAAGGCAATCAGGTTACTTACACTGTAAAAAAAAAATATTTTCAATATTTGTTATCACAACATTTTTTTCTTTTGTCAAATCAACTTAAATAATTTATTTAGTTCAGATAACTTATTATTTTGAGTTTCTGATGATTAAATCAATCTCCTTCATTGTATTAACTCACTTTTTCCAGTTCAATTAACTTAAAATTTTAAGTCAACCAGGTTACTTACACTGTAAAAAAAAAATATATATATATATTTTCAAGATTTGTTATCACAACATTTTTTCTTTTGTCAAATCAACTTAAATAATTTATTTAGTTGAGATAACTTATTATTTTGAGACTTTTTTTTCAGTTCAATGAACTTAAAATTTTAAGGCAACCAGGTTACTTAAACTGTAAAAAAAAAATTATATATTTTCAATATTTGTTATCACGACATTTTTTCTTGTGTCAAATCAACTTAAATAATTTATTTAGTTCAGATAACTTATTATTTTGAGTTTCTGATGATTAAATTAATCTCCTTCATTGTATTAACTCACTTTTTCCAGTTCAATCAACTTAAAATTTTAAGGCAACCAGGTTACTTACACTGTAAAAAAATATATATATATATTTTTAAGATTTGTTATCACAACATTTTTTCTTTTGTCAAATCAACTTAAATCATTTATTTAGTTGAGATAACTTATTATTTTGAGACTTTTTCCAGTTCAATGAACTTCAAATTTTAAGGCAACCAGGTTACTTACTTTTTAAGTTAAACCAACAATATTTTTTTACAGTGCAAAAAGTCTTAGTTGTGTTTTGTCATTTATGACATTTTTTTTCTTTTTATTCCAAAAATTTGTCCTAATGACATAATTAATGGCACAATTATGACTTTATCTTATAAATTTTGTCTTTTAATCTCATAATTCAGACTTAGCATGTCATAATTATGTCCTTCTTTTATCTCATAATTATCATTTTCGGCTCATGGTTATGAATTTCTCATCCTTTTGTTTAATAATATTGATTTTAATGGCATAATTATGATTTACCAAAGCATGAACAACAGGAGTGAGGGAATTTTCTAATGGGCTTTCGTAGTTAAATATACAATCCTAAAATGTTTTTAAATGAGTGTACGCCACATTCAAGCCGGTGTTTAACAGAAGTGCACACAGGCATTAACTGCATGAAATATGAACGTGAGTGTCAGGGAAAGTGGAGGGTTATTCTCCAGGTTGACACAAATGGACTGCGGAAGTCTTAATAGAAATAGAGGACATGAAACGTGCCAATCTCAGCTGGCACAGTTGAACCTCGAGTCCACCGAGCCAAAACACTCAGATGTTGCTCTTTTATACATCAGGTGGTTTAAAGGGGGGGTTGACTGCGATTTCACTTTTTTGATTTTAAATAATGTGTAATGTTGCTTTTGGTGCATGAACAGTATCTGCAAAGTTCAATGTAAGCAGAGATAACGTCTTTTAAAAATCAGGAAGTTTAATAATGCCTACAAAAATGACTCGATTGGGACTACAACGAGTTTGTTCTGCCAATGGTGAGTTCCCAGACCTAACATCTGGATGTGGATCTGGCTTGCCAGGCTAGATCTGTGTGCTATTTTGAGTTGGGGACACCGCAGACTTGTATTACATCTTGTAAAAAAAAGGGAATTCATAGGTTTTAAGTGACCAGATCTTTTCTTTTAAGTCTAACAGATGATATTAGCCTACATACATTTCCTTTGTGATTTTTCTGTGCTGGGCATTGGGCACAGATCCCTGCAGAGAGCAGATGGGGACTTTAACACTGATAAATTGATCTGAAACGTGTTGACTATTGTCTCGTCAAGGTCCAGACAGGCTCAAGTGGAGATCTGACGGCGAAGTCACACTTTTGTCTGTAATTAAAGCTCAGTGTCAAACCTCTGTCAGTCAGTGAGGCTCTGAAACACTGTGGACGGATGCGGCTCATGACTGGACGTCACAATGCCGATGTGTGTCATTTCTGCATAATAATTTAGCAGCATTATGATGATTTTAATGCAGTATTGGGGATCGCCGATATGCTAATGTACTTCTAAACGTTGACAAAAAATCGCTGATATACAATTATATTTTATTTATTTGTTTCTGAGAAAGTGTATCAAAATGATTGACTCATTTTGCTCTCATTAAGTTTTGATGTTTTTGAGAACAATACACTCTCAGAAAAAAAAGGTACAAAAGCTGTCACTTGGGCTGTACCTTTTCAAAAGGGAAACTTTTGTCCATTTTAGGTGCTAATATGTACATTTTAGATGTTAATATGTACATTTTAGGTGCTAATATGTCCATTTCAGGAGCTAAATGTCTATTTTAGGTCCTAATATCTAGTTTTTAGGTGGTAATATGTACATTTTAGGTGCTAATATGTCCATTTCAGGAGCTAATTTTGTCCGTTTTAGGTCCTATGTAGTTTTCAGGTGGTAATATGTACATTTTAGGTACTAATATGTGCATTTTAGGTCCTAATATGTACATTTTAGGTCCTAATATGTACTTTTTAAGTGCTAATATGTCCATTTCATGAGCTAATATGTAAATTTTAGGTGGTAATATGTACATTTTAGGTGCTAAAATGTATCACTAAGGTACCAATATGAAGCGTTTGGGTAAAAAAGTGTACCTTTTGAAAAGGGACAGCCCCAGTGACAGCTTTTATACCTTTTTTTCTGAGAGTGTATTCACTTCAGGAGTCTCATTAGTAACAAAAATGACTTGAGTTTGATTTATTTTCATGTTTTTGGATTGGTGAATTTATTTAATACTCAATATTTAAGATTTAATTGATTGTTCATCATTTTACAAAATCTGTCTGCGTAACATTTTTTAAAAAAAAATGCTTTTGGTAAAAAATATACATTACCGTTTAAAATTTTGGGGTCAGTAAGATTTTTTATATATAAATGAATACTTTAATTCAGGAAGGATGCATTAAATTAATCAAAAATGACAGTTAAGACCTCCAGCCATAATAGAAATTAAAAATCTCAACTCATAAAATAATTAGTTTCAAGACAAGTAGTTGGTCGTGATTAACTCTGACTGCTCGGTGCCACTTAAATCTATACATTTATTTAAGACTCAATATTTAAGATTTAATTAAGTGTTCATCATCATTTTACAAAATCTCTCTGCGTGACATTTTTTTTTAAATGCTTTTCGTAAAAAATATACACTATCGTTCAAAATTTTGGGGTCAGTAAGATTTTTTTTATATAAACTAATACTATAATTCAGAAAGGATGCATTAAATTAATCAAAAATGACAGTAAAGACATTCATAATTGTATAAAATATTTATATTTCAAATAAAAGATGTTATTACGAACTTTTCTATTATTGATCAAAGAATCCTGAAAAAAGTATGTTTCCACACAAATATTAATCTGTATAAAAAAAATTCTAATAAAAAAACTGTGTTTAACATTATTAATAATTGATAAATGTTTCTTTAGCAGCAAAACATCATATTATAATGATTTCTGAATGATCATGTGAATGATTCTGAAAATTCAACTTTGATCACAGGAATAAATTACATTTTGACGTAGAAAACAGTTATTTTAAATTGTAATAATATTTTACAATAGCGTTTTACACCTCTCAAATACATTTAAAAAATCTTTGACATACATAAAACATAAGAAAATGCATTGTGATTGTGGCATATAGTTTTATTGTCCCCCAGCCATAATAGAAATTAAAAATCTCAATCTCAAAATAATTAGTTTCAAGACAAGCAGTTGGTCGTAATTAACTCTGACTGCTCGGTGCCACTTAAATCCCTTAATAATTTACGTTATTGACACTTAGTTTGCTTTTAGTGTGATAATCAGCGACCCATTGAAAAGAAACAGGAAGACATTAAGAGTCTTTTGCTTTGGGACGCTGTAGATTATCAGTGTGAGTTTAAACGTTCCCAGTGGTGAAGCACCTGATTTGACTTGGAAAATAGTTGCTAATTAAAAACACGTTAGGCTCATGTTGTTCATCAATAACATGCAGGTCTAGGGCACTTATACTGTTATCCGCTAAGATGCTGTAAGGCCGTCTAATTCGACATTTATTACAATTTCATAATCAAGTGAATGATAATCAATGCAAACCATCAAATTTTCTAGAACAAAGAGGAAAATCCTTTACCCGACATTATGAAATACATGAATTACAGCGACACAGCATTCATCTGAGATGCTGAAAGTTGTGTTTCCAACCTCATTTCATATGTAAACATGAGTTAACGATGGAAAATTACCGTGTTGACTTACTGGGGGCAGAAGTCAACTTACGTGGTACCAGAATTTTTCTCCTTATAATGGACTTCAATGGGGTCCAAACGGTTCAAGGACCAAATGAGAGTTTCAGTGCAGCTTCAAAGGGCTTTAAACGACACCAGACGATGAATAAGGGTCTTATCTAGCCAAACGATCCGTCATTTTAAATAAATAAATACATAAATAAATAAAAATTAAGTTTTATAAGCTCAAATGCTAACCTTGCTCTGTTCTGTGATGCGCGTTTGTGACTCTCCTGTCAAAATGAACGAATCTTTTTTGTGTCGTTTGGTTCATTCAGCGAACGAAATGAACGAATTGACTCAAACGAATTGAAATCTTCCTGAAAGCTGAAAGATTGCCAGGACTGAGAACTGTATCCAGATCAGGAAAGCTCCTCTGTGTCCCAGCAAATCCCAGCTGTCCTCATGGAAACCAGATACGCCATCCAAATCTCTTTGTTAGCATTGGCACTGGAAAACAACTCGGGAAATTAGGTTACAGAGAGTGAATAAACAAATCACACTGTCTGATTTTCCTTCATTTATGATCGAATTCGTTTCATTCAGATTCATTTCTTGTTATCTCACATCTTAAAATAACTGATCATGTTTGGGTTGATGTGATTTATGGAGGCGTGTGTCCGCCCGCAGTGTCCGTGAGTGTGTAGCGAGCGTCTCGCTGTGCAGACTGATGGGCAGGAACAAATGTCCAGTGTCAGATGGGTGTTTGATGTCCGATGTGGATCATTTATCAAGTTGGGATTTCAGGGCCTGAGTCAATGTTTCTCCAGAGAGCACGTCAATAGAGAAGCGCTCTGAATGGATCCGGGAGCCGTGTTTGTGTTGTCTGGGGGATTCTGTGAACATCAGTGTTGAGGAATGTTACTTTTGTGTAATGTGGCATGTTATCATCATGTGACCAGTGATGTCACTTTGTTCATTTGAATGTTATACTTTTTTATTGTTTCACCTCATCTTGCTGTGCTTGTGCCCTCAAAGTGGTTTGCATTCAATTCAGATGTGATGTGATGTGATTGTTACGTTGCATTGTGTTATGTTGTTATCTTAAGGTGTGTTTTGTTATGTTTTATTGTTATGTTATGTTAAGGGACAGTATGTTACTGTATGTTGTCTTGTTATGTATTGTGTTATGTTGTTATGTGTTGTTTTATGTTATGTTGTGTTATGTTGTTATTTTATGTGGCAGTGTGTTTTATGTTATGTGTCGTGTTAGTTGTTATGTAATGTGTAATGTTATGTGTTGTGTTATGTTTTATGTTTTGTTTTATGTTATGTTTTATATTATTTGTTATGTGTTGTGTTAAGGTATGTGTTATGTTTTATTATGTTATGTGTTTTGTTATTTTGTTATGTTTTATGTTATGTTGTTATGTTATGTTTTATATTATTTGTTATGTGTTGTGTTAAGGTATGTGTCATGTTATGTGTTGTGTTATGTTTTATGTTATGTGTTGTGTTATATTGTTTTGTTATGTTTTATGTTGTGTTGTGTTATGCTTTATGTTATGTGTTGTGTTAGTTGTTATGTGATGTGTTGTGTTAAGGTATGTGTCATGTTATGTGTTGTGTTATGTTGTTGTTTTATGTTGTGTGTCATGTTGTTATGTGTTGTGTTAAAGTATGTGTTATGTGTGTTATGTTTTTTGTTATGTGTTGTGTTATGTTGTTTTGTTATGTTTTATGTTATGTTTTATGTTGTGTGTCATGTTGTTTTGTATTGTGTTAAGGTATGTCTCATGATGTGTTATGTTGTTGTGTTAAGGTATGTGTCATGTTATGTGTTGTGTTATGTTATGTTGTTATGTTTTATGTTATGTGTTATGTGTTGTGTTAAGGTATGTGTCATGTTATGTGTTGTGTTATGTTTTATGTTGTGTGTCATGTTGTTATGTGTTGTAGTATGTGTGATCTTATGTTATGTGTTGTGTTATGTGTTGTGTTATGTTGTTATGTTGTGTGTCATGTTATGTGTTGTGTTAAGGTATGTCTTATGTTATGTGTTATGTTATCTTAAAGTATGTTTTGTTCTTTTTTATGTTATGCTGTTTTATGTTGTGTTTTGTGTTGTTTTATATGTTATGTTAAGGGACAGTATGTGTTATGTTGTCTTGTTATGTTGTTGTATGTTGTTTTATGTTATGTCATACTATGTTGACACGTTATGTGTCATGTTGTGTTGTTATGTAATGTGTTGTGTTAAGATATGTGTCATGTTATGTTTTATATTATTTGTCATGTTATGGGTTGTGCTATGTTATGTTAAAGTATGTCATGTTGTGTTGTTTACACATTGCAATCTTCTCCATCAGAACTTTCTCTAGATCATATGTGCTCTTACTTATAATGCTGAACACATTTCCAAAATGGGATTACTTGACAATTATAGCCAAAAGGTACACCGAGATTTCTCTCGAAGTGAGTCTATGATGATGATACAGACTGCTTTTTCTGTTTATTTGCTTTGAAATTCAGTAGAGAGGTGAAAGACGAAAAATACAGATGAAAAGATTGGTAATGGAAAACAGGAAGAGAGAGAGAGAGAGAGAATGAGACCTTTGGGTGCGTTTGTTCACAAAGGTCTGATTAGCTGCTCACGAAGTAGCGTACTCGTTTCACTAAGTAAACTCGGGAGGATTGGTGTGTATCTGCGACTGGGCTTTACACAAACCCTCTCGACAACCAGGAGCCAGAAAGAAAATCTACTCAACAAATACTGTAATACAAGTTTATGAAAACATGTACCAAAGTTGTTTACTTTAAAATATATAGCCTAACATTTAAAGATGCTATTTTTATAAACATTTATGTATATTATATATATCACATCTTTAGCATATTGGCTCAAAAGGGAAATATAAATAATTATAACTTGTTATAGTTAATTATAAATATTTGGATCAGTTAATCGAATTAACTTCCTGTTGCTAAATTAATATTACAATCAATTAATCAGTTCGTCCATCGAACACTAATCATTAATAATCTATAGACTGAATTATACAGAAAAAATAACTCTTTTTTAGAGTGTCACTGTGATTTATAAGCAGACCTTGCACAAATGTGCACAAAATGTTTTATTACACATACACTGTAAAAAAAAATATTTTCATGATTTGTAATCACAACATATTTTTTATTGTCAAATCAACTTAAATAATTTATGTAGTTCAGATAACATAATATTTTGAGTTTCCAATGATTAAATCATTCTCCTTCATTGTATTAACTCACTTTTTTAATTTTAAATGAACTTACAATTTTAAGGCAACCAGGTTACTACATTTTTTAAGTTAAACCAAACAATGTTTTTTGTTTTGTTTTTTTTTACATCGCTGATCTAAACAAACACATACGCACAACCGGCACATCCGGGAACTTAACTGTCAATTTTGTCCCCGCCCCCTTTTGGGGGAAAACAAACTAGACTCCCATAGACTTCAATACAAAAAAATAACGGCAAAAACCAACGTCTGTTCACAGCCGACAGGCGTAAATAACTTAAGAAATCATTTATATAAAACATGTCAAGTAATTATATGTCCACCCTGCCTGCCATAGTGTGTGAAAAACACATACACAAACTTAATTTGGTCAATTTAAAAACATGTCCCTTTATTCTCCCAGCGTCAAATTGGGGTAACAACCCCACCCAGTGGCCAGAGGTGTCTTACCCGGACATTTACTTTTACCTCGTCGAGTCACGAGGTAAGCGAGTGAATGATTTTATTTCGCTTTTTAAAGTAAAAAACCGTAATGTATATCTCATGAATTAATGATTATGATGGCAGGTAGCCTGGGCTAGTTGATAACGGGCATAAAAAATGTATCTTTCATGCTCTATGGCAGGCAGGCTGGACATATAATTACTTGACATGATGTATATAAGTGATTTCTTAAGTTATTTTAACACAGTCTCAACCCAATTCGTCATATAACTGACGTTTTGGGACGTCTTTTGACCATTCGTCAATATACGACTTTTTAGGGCCCCCTTAAACGTCGGTAGATGACGATCCCGGGTCGTCATACAACTGACGCTTTACCTTTAACGTCAGTTAGGTGACGTGTTGGGTTTAGGGTAAGGTTTAGGTATGGGGTAGAGTTAGGATCCCATAACGTCATCTACCAACGTTTAAGGGGGCCCTAAAAAGTCGTATATTGACGAATGGTCAAAAGACGTCCCAAAACGTCAGTTATATGACGAATTGGGATGAGACCGGGTTGGTTATTTACGCCTGTCGGCTGTGTACGGACGTTAGTTTTTGCCGTTATTTTGTATTGAAGTCTATGGGGAATCTAGTTTCTTTCCCCCAAAAGTGGGCGTGAACATTCTATGATGACGCAGCGCCGGTTGTGCGTATACACACAATCATTTATACATGGGTCAAATGGAAAGTGAAAGTGACTGAAAAACCAGACCAGAAGAGGGGAATAAAGCTGTGAAAGAGTCATTAACAATTAATAAATGCTAATGCTAATATTATTAAACTGCTGCATTCCCTATTTCTTCATAGCAAAGCATGTAATTTCTGCCTCTAGTGGCAACAAACGGAATTACAAAAATATTTTTTTTTTTCAAACAGCCTTCCTGGATACTTTTATTTTATTTTTTTTAATATAACTTTTATAAGATTTTACTAATGCTGTGTTGTGATTGTGTCCTCACAGATCTTTCACATGACGTACGACCTGGCGAGCGCAGTGATGCGGATCATTAACCTGATAGCGATGATGTTGTTGCTGTGCCACTGGGACGGGTGTCTGCAGTTTCTGGTGCCAATGCTGCAAGACTTCCCATCAGACTGCTGGGTCTCCCTCAACAAGATGGTGGTATGTCATCCCTTTTTCATTTCTAAATGCACTTTTACATAACAAGAGACGTCTGGATGCTGGGAATGAGACGTTCTTAGATACAATACAGCACCCCGCTAGCACTAATATTAAGAAAATTGGTTCACAACGCTCACATCCAAGTGGGGTAATTGAATAGAAATTGAGCTATTTGCAGATATTGTCATTGACCAGCTAAATGAAGCTTCCCAGTTGGTGTCCCATGTTGTCTGCTACGTCTAATAATGTTTATCCTTTCATGATGAGATGTATCTATTGGATGCACACTTGATCACTATAAAAAAATTAAATGATATGATCATTAAGTCAAAATATGTTTTTCCACACAAACTTCCCATCCTCAAATGTTGTGGGCGGGGGTAAGCACATTTGAGACATTGTTGAGATCTGTCCTGAAACTCTAGAGGAGGCGAGTGTGAGTTTTTCTGTCAGGAGAAACTTCTGAGAACTCTCATTGCAGTAAATAAGATATTAAATAGATCTGATTTGTGATTATTCTCTTCTTTGTGTCAGACGGTGAGGAATTGAGTGATTTTCCCAGATTTTTTTTTTGTGTCTCCTCTCATTGGGTTTTCCCACTAGTTCATACAGTGTCGGTCTATTGAAGTGTGTGATGAAACTGTGAGTAAGAGTGTGTGTTGTTGCTCGGCTTTAAGCTGCTTTGTGTGGGTGAGATGAGACGGGGTGATGGCAGTGAGATAAAAGTGTGTGTGTGTGTAAATGTTCAGGTTTAGAGATGTGCCAAAGCAGCTGTGCTCTTTGTACATCTCTCAAACAGACATGAAAGAACCTGTTTATAGGGACACACACAAACACACACACACACAACTAGATCATCCCAAACTCTCCAAAATCCCACCTATTGCAGCAAATCCAATGTCAGCAAAACTGAAGGTGCAAGTTTTCTGAGTTATTTCTTAGGACTTGTGTTTCGGTTGTGTCAAGTATGGAAGCTTGTTTCTGCAAGGGAATACAAAAAAAGGTGATTGCGAATTTTTTCCTCTCAATTCTGATTTTTTTTTCTCAGAATTGCGAGTTTATACTTTCAATTCTAGGAAATAAAATCAAAATTTTGAGATATAATTTGCAATGGTGAATTTTTTTTCTCGCAGTTGGGTTTTTTCTTGCAGTTCTGGCTTTATGATTCACAATCGCAAGTTTATATCTTTCAATTCTAAGAAAAAAGTCAAAATTGTGAGATATAAAAGCGCAAATCTGATTTTTTTTTCTGTCAATTGCGAGTTTTTCTTTCAATTCTGACTTTTTCTCACAATTTCGATTCTGACATTTCTTCTCACACTTGCAGGTTTATATCTCGCAATTCTGACTTTTTTTCTTAGATGTTAAAGATATAAACTTGCAATCGCGAGAAAAAGTCAGAATTGAAAAATTAACTCGCAATTGAAAGAAAAAAGTCAGATTTGCACATTTATATCTCACAATTTTTTACTTTTCTCTTAGAATTCTATTTCTATTTCAAATATCCTTCAATTCTAAGAGAAAAGTAAAAATTGTGAGATATAGATGTGCAAATCTGACTTTTTTCTGTCTATTGCAAGTTTTTCTTTAAATTTTTACTTTTTCTCACAATTTCGAGTCTGACATTTCTTCTCACACTTGCAGGTTTATATCTCGCAATTCTGACTTTTTTTCTTAGATGTTAAAGATATAAACTTGCAATCGCGAGAAAAAGTCAGAATTGAAAGATAAACTCGCAATTTTAAAGAAAAAAAGTCAGATTTGCGCATTTATATCTCACAATTTTTTACTTTTCTCTTAGAATTCTATTTCTATTTAGAATTCTCTTTCTATTTCAAATATCCTTCAATTCTAAGAGAAAAGTAAAAATTGTGAGATATAAATGCGCAAATCTGACTTTTTTCTTTCAATTGCGAGTTTATCTTTCAATTCTGACTTTTTCTCACAATTGCAAGTTTATATCTTATATATTTATATCTATACTAAAATAGTCAGAATTGCGAGATATAAACCTGCAAGTGTGAGAGGAAATGTCAGACTCGTAATTGCGAGAAAAATCAGTATGAAAGATAAACTCGCATTTGAAAGAAAAAAAAGGCAGATTTGCGCATTTATATCTCACAATTTTTACTTTTCTCTTAGAATTCTGTTTCTATTTAGAATTCTCTTTCTATTTCAAATATCCTTCAGTTCTAAGAGAAAAGTAAAAATTTCGAGATATAAATGCGCAAATCTGACTTTTTTCTGTCAATTGCGAGTTTTTCTTTCAATTCTGACTTTTTCTCGCAATTGCGAGTTTATATCTTTAACTTCTAAGAAAAAAAGTCAGAATTGCGAGATATTAACCTGCAAGCGTGAGGAAAAAATGTCAGAGTTGTGAAATAATCATTTTTTTTTAAAAAATCATCTTTTAAGTCATCATAAAATGAATTGTTATATTACTTCCATAATGTGGCATATTTCTGAATTAAACAGGATATTTAATGAGAACAAAAACTAAGACCTTGATGTTATGCATCATGTTCAGCCTTTCAAACAACATCTTTGACAATAAAGCTGTCTTTTCCATTTGGCTGAAAGGGAGTAAAGGAGTGTATAGGTTGAATTTTAAAAGCATGCTGACTTCAAGAATACGTATATATTGACTTTTTCTATTTTGTTTGTTGTGCTGGATTGTGTTACAGAGAGGTGATCTGTGTAGTTTTAGCTCCGTTTCTGTGGTTACAGAAGGTCCGTGATGATGTCACACGTGGCATTAATGTCACTGTCCCTCTGGAGATCAGAGAGCGAAGGGAAAGATACAGAGAATGTGAGATGGCAGAAAGAGAGGAGAGAGCGATTACATAAACAGATGCAGGAGAAAAGGGAAAGTTTCACACACATAGCTGGGTCACAATTATTATGTCACTTGATTGCAGTTATTTGTGATAATCACACTCATTGCACACTTTATTTAATCACGTATTGATCTACAAATGAGGGTATTTTCGTGGGTCATTATTTGAAATGGGTGCCATGATTTCTATTTCAAATAAATGCTGTTTGACCTTTTGACAAAGAAAAATTGTATCACAGTTTCTACAAAAATATGATGCTGCAAAAACTGATTTCAACATTAATCATAAATGTTTTTTGAGCAGCAAATCATCAAATTAGAGTGGTTTCTGAAGGATCATGTGACACTGAAAACTGGAGTAATGATGCTAAATATATTGAGCTTTGCATCGCAAGAATAAATTATTTATTAAAATATAATAATATATTTTATATAATAATATATATTAAAAATATATTATATAATATATTATATATATATATATATATAGGATTTATATATATAATATATATAATAATATATATTATAATAATAAGTATTTTTTAAAATTCTAATAATATTTTAAAGTATTGCTGTTTTACTGTATTTCTGATCAAATAAATGCAGCATTGGCGAGCATAAGAGACTTCTTTCTAAAGCATAAAAAAATCTTTTGAACTGTAGTACTAGTATAGTTTAATGATATCTGATGTTAAACACATCAACAAAAATCCTGGACTTTATCCCTGTGTTTCCATCTTTTCCTGTATTTGGAAAAATGTTCATTTTCATAAAAAAAATAAATAAATAAATAAAAAATAAGCAAGCATTTTGTCTTTTTTAATGTAAATGTATTAGAAATGGTACAAAGCAATTCATTAACACCCTTACATAATTTTCTTTCTGATTAAATGCTTAAAACAGAATAAGAAATGACTTTAAAAATCAGTTTAAAATGGAAAAGGCACTCGTTCATGGAATGACCTTTATGAATTTGTGTCATTATACCCTGTGTAATGCGTGAAGAAAAGTTCAGTGGATAAACTGAGGTCTTATACTCTAACTGATGTAAGCAAATTGTGAGCAAAGTGAACCATACACTCTAAAAAAGACTGGGTTGTTTTGTTTCAACCCTAATGTTGAGTCACAAATGGACAAACCCAAATGTTGGGTTAAAAATGCAATCAAAAATTTTACATTTAAAAGTGAAAGTAGAGGTTGGGTTAAAATTTGAAATTACATTTTTAACCCAACATTCGGGTTTGTCCATATTTGACCCAAATTTGGGTTAAAACAACCCAGCATTGTTTAGAGTGTGGTAACAGTAATAAATCAAAGCATGCTGAGGCATCCGAGTTGCACATGCTGTGAATGTTCTGTACACAAATAGGCCTACTGATGTGTGTGTGTGTCAGTGCTAACATAAATCTTTTAGGATAGCAGGAAGTCAAGGGCATGCAGACATCAGTGGACACAGTGGAGTCCACTAGTTGAAATGTGTGGATTTCACTTCTGATATATTAATGATATGCAAAAGAGAAAGTATTGAAGAAAATTTGATCTTTTGGTTCCCAGTTCACAAATTAGCTTACACCACTGACCAAGAAATCTGTGGTTTATGTCTATTTTATCTATTTATTTTCAATTAAACCGGGAAATATTTGTTGTTTAAAGCAGAATATATTGTGATATATTATTGCACATTAAAATATTTTTTTTCTATTTTAAGACATTAGCATCATTACTCCAGTCTTCAGGGTCACATGATCCTTCAGAAATCACTCTAATATGAGGATTTGCTGCTCAAGAAACATTTCTGATTATTATCAATGTTGAAAACAGTTGTGCTGCTTCATATTTTTGTGGAAATGGTTGTGTATGATCCTTTGAAGTTATAAATACTGTCTTTACTGTCACTTTTGATCAGTCGAATGCATTTTTGCTGACTAAAGGCTTTAATCTCCTAAAAAAGGAAAATCTTACTGACTCCCAAACACAAAGTGTATATATATATATATATATATATATGTGTGTGTGTGTGTGTGTGTGTGTGTGTATATGTATATATATATATATATATATATGAAGAGTTCAGATGCAAAAGCCTCTAAATGCCATTTGAAATTTTCTTCTAAAATGATCATTTTTATCAAGATTGTATATTTAAGTTCAGTAATTTCACTTAAATTGCAATGAAGATTACCTATTAATTGTCATTTAATTGAAATTACTGAACTGAAATATACAAACTTGATAAAAATGATCATTTTATAAGAAAATTTCAAATGGCACTTAGAGGCTTTTGCATCTGAACTCTTCATATATATATATATATATATATATATATATATATATATATATGTATGTATGTATGTATGTATGTATATATGTACACTCTAAAAAATGCTGGGTTGTTTTAACCCAATTTTGGGTCAAATATGGACAAACCCAGCTGTTGGGTTAAATTTTTACATTACATTTATAACCCAACATTTGGGTTTGTCCATATTTGACCCAAAATTGGGTTAAAACAACCCAGCATTTTTTAGAGTGTATGTATGTATGTATATATATATATACAGTATATATACAGTATATATATATGTATATATATATATATATATATATATATATATATATGTGTGTGTATATATATATATATATATATATATATATATATATATCAGCTGTAATATCCTGAGCTTATTAAATGTGATCAGGTTTCCTGCATCATGACTGGGGTTAAGATGCTGTGCGCATGTGTGTGTGTGTGTGTGTGTGTGTGTTGAGGACAAAATGTCCTTCAGAGATGGCAATATCTGAAATCATTGTCCTTGGGGGACATTTTTTGGTCCCCATGAGGAAAACAGCTTATAAATTAAATTATTAAGTGATGTTTTTTGAAAATGTAAATATACAGGTAGTTTTCTGTGATGGGTGACTTTAAGTGTTGGCTTAGGGTTAGCGGAGAGAATATACAGTAGAAAGATCATTGTCTATGGAAAGTTTCCATATGAAAACCCAGCATGTGTGTGTGTAGAATCACATGTGTGTGTAAGTGGTTTAAACATGGTGTGCTATTTCTGTCCCTCTGAGAAAACCCCTCCAGGGACACAGAGATGCTCTCAGTCCTCTCACCACACGCGTTCATCCCTCCTGGGAACACACCACCGTTAACACGGACCTGGAGGAATAAAGCGCTCACATTATGGGCTGCTTCCCAGAATCCGTTTTAATCAAGGCTGACTGCTCCTTACTCCAAAATGTGTTTATTTTGACTTAATGTGTGGAACACAGTTTTATTTGCTACATTTTAGTCAACACGAAAGTTGAAATTCTTCCCATTTACTTTTCCTAGTCATACACTCTAAAAATGCTGGGTTATTTTAACCCAATTTTGGGTCAAATATGGACAACCCCAGCTGTTGGGTTAAATGTATAAATTTCATTGTTTAATCCAACAATTGGATTTGTCCATATTTGACCCAAAATTGGGTTAAAACAAGGCAGCATTTTTTAGTGTATCGTAAACAGTTCATCAATGCAGATTATTCCTATTCAGTAGACAACACCTATATTTTCAACTTTTATTTTCATTCAGCCACATCATAAACACTTGTTTCAACCCAAATTTGGGTCAAATATGGACAAACCCAAATGTTGGGTTAAAAATGTAATTAAAAAAAAATTACATTTGAAACTGAAAGTTGAAGTTGGGTTAAAATTTGAAATTACATTTTTAACCCAACATTTGGGTTTGTCCATATTTGACCCAAATTTGGGTTCGAACATCCCAGCATTCACTGTAAAAATGAATATGCTTCATCTAATCAATAAAATTGTGGCAAAAGATTACAAGAAATATTATTTATTAAGCTGAACAAATTAGAATTGAGTAATAGTTAATCAAATTAACATTCTAATTAATTCTAATTTGTACAATTTAATTAATAATATTGCTTGTAATATGTTACCACAATTTTATTGATTAGATGAAGCATATTCATTTTTACAGAGAATGCTGTGAAGTTTGAACCCAAATTTGGGTCAAATATGGACAAACCCAAATGTTGGGTTAAAAATGTAATTTCAAATTTTAACCCAACTTCAACTTTCAGTTTCAAATGTAATTTTTTTAATGACATTTTTAACGCAACATTTGGGTTTGTCCATATTTGACCCAAATTTGGGTTGAAACAAGTGTATATGATGTGGCTGAATGAAAATAAAAGTTGACTATATGGACTAAATATGGACTTTTCTCAATCCAATAAATTTTAGATGGATTAAAAAAATGGGTAGTTATTATAAAAAAAATAATAATAATCTGACGTGTCATATTACAGTAGGTTCTGACCTAATTGTTAAAAACGTTGAAAACCACAAGTGTGATTCATCTTGCTCTATATTTTTACCACTAGCTCATGCCGATGATATTTTATTCTTCTATACTATCTTGCATCGCAGCCTACAATTCAATAGATCTCATCATCGTACAGTCTACATCCAAGTTTATTAGATCAGTGTCGTACAGTGTGATGATCTTATAGGACTGCCGAAATCTGTAGCGGGCATTGCAAGACAAGTAAAAGCTTTAAAAAAAATTACAAGACGGAATTACGGATATGTTTTATGTTGTCGGGTAAAACTTGAAAATATCTTGAGCTTGTTTTCACCAATGGCATTTAACCCATTAAAAGTTAAAGGGATACTCCACTTCTTTGGGAAATAGGCTCATTTTACAACTCCCTCTGGGTTAAACGTTTGAGTTTTACCGTTTTCTAATCCATTCAGCCGATTTTCTGATATTTAGAAGAATATTATCAGTAACCAGATGGTTTCTGGTCTCATTGACTTCCATAGTAGGAAAAAAAATATACTATGGAAGTCAATGAGACCAGAAACTGTCTGGTTACTGATATTCTTCTAAATATAAGAAAATTGGCTGGATGGATTTGAAAACGGTAAAACCCAACTGTTTAACTCTGGGGGAGTTGTAAAATGAGCCTATTTCCAAAAAAAGTGGAGTATCCCTTTAAGGATGATGGAACTGCTATATCTCTCTACAGGCCCGAAGTCAATAGGGGATAAATAACCTCTTGGTGTCGTACAGAACCAATCAGAAAGGTAATTTACTCCGCATCTGAATGTGTTCCTCCTGAAGAGCAGACTGATGTTTAGTACCACTTCCCCAGGACTGCTGCATTCACGTTTGAGATGAAAAACATCTCATGCTCGGGCAGACGCGCAGATGAATGAATGGCTGAAGAGATGTTGGATTGTCTTGGCTGAGATTAAAAACATATATTACACAGCATCTGGTGTCTCAGGGCCTGGGCAGCAGCGCGTGTCGTCGCTGTGGAGCTAGCGAGGACTGCTGTAGGTTTAGATAAGCTATTGTAAATAGAGTCAGAACAAGCTTGCACTACCGGTATTACAGGCACAATCCAAGAGTCGGATATTTGCGGAGCTTATCAGCCACAGGGCACGTGTGTCTGTATGGTTAATGAGTGACTTCACATACTGCCACTTGCCCTATCACTGCAGAGCAGGGCATGAGCCAATGAATGGAGAGAGATCTCAAGAAAGCGTCCGATTCAATGTGGCTTTCGTTTTCTCTTCCTTTATGTCATAGACTTGTATACTATTTTAGTCTAGTTTAGTTTAGTTATATTAGTATATTTAGAATAGCTTATATTATTGGCAAAAGTCATTTTTGAGAAAAACATCTGCCAAATGCATGAATGCAAATATATGTGAATAGTATTTTTGCTGTAGGCTGAACCAAAAGGCATGTTTGAAAAAATGCGGCCCCCGCATAGATATGCGGACTTTGGCTGATTTTGCATTGAATTCAGCGATCGCATAATCGCGTTTTTCTGGAGGGACTGTATAACAATATATTTTGAATGTGACAAGTGAACCAGAAATGATATTGATATATCTTTTTCTTGACTCGTTGTATGATCTGACTGCCGAATGTTATGACATTTGCTCACACAGTTGTATTTAAAATGCGAAATGACTATTCATTTCTCAGATGATAAATGGACGCCACTGGCTAAATTGAGGCAACATTGAAGCATTGAAAGATTTATTGTTACATATTACATAGGTTTCAACCAAAAAAGCATATATATGCACTAAAAAGCATGCAAGTATTCCTATCCCAACATAGTCGATGTAGTTGCAGGTTTATGTTAGTATATACTTGATATTATAGACTGCTATAGGATGTGTCCCCCTCTATCCACTCTATTCCCAACTCTAGTCTCTGCAAATGCAATATCTTTTAGTGTGTGTGTGTGTGTGTGTCCAGAGTTTCAGGATAGACTCTCTACTTCTTCTGTTATCGAGGCAAAATGTTCTAGACTTGTTTATAATTCATGCCTGTTCACTCCAGTGTTCTTGCAGTGACGTGCTCACTCTGTGGACACTTTCCTTATTTCCCATTTTTCCATTTCACAATCCTTTTTTTCCCTTCCCTTCTACTGTGAATGGCACCTAATACTCAGGCTATATTTTTAATGGGATACTAGTATACACCTCTTCATATACTATGTACTTACTATGCCCTTATACTATGCACTGTGTACTAAACTGTTTAGGGTATGAAGGGTATTTTGTCATTCAGCATTGGAGTTGGATAGCCCTTCCCCTTTGGCCACATAAGAAAAGCTGCAGTAGTTGAGTGCATGAAGTGTCCAACATGCCGGGCTTCGTTTTTTTGGCTAATCAAGTGTATCATCATTTGGAGTACACTTTTTATTTTTGGTGTTTCTATTTATACTACAAAATGGCATAGAATAGTGCTTAAGTGGGACTTGAATTGGGGTGCACCTTGAGGCTATATTGACAATCTAGGCCTTTTTTTTTATTTACACTTGGACTCTGTACATTTTGACAAATGTAGTATTCCATGCATACTGCAAAATATGCATATTTGCATACTGTCCACATGCTTACAAATACGTAGTATGCTATTCGGACAAAATTTTCTAACTAAACATCTAAATACACTCTCCTAAAGGATTATTACATCTGTTCAGTTTCTGATTAATGCAATTATCTAATCAACCAATCACATGGCAGTTGCCACAATGCATTTAGGGGTGTGGTCCTGGTCAAGACAATCTCCTGAACTCCAAACTGAATGTCAGAATGGGAAAGAAAGGGGATTTAAGCAATTTTGAGCGTGGCATGGTTGTTGGTTTCTGAGTATTTCCCAATCTGCTCAGTTACTGGGATTTTCACGCACAACCATTTATAGGGTTTACAAAGAATGGTGTGAAAAGGGAAAAACATCCAGTGTGCGGCAGTCCTGTGGGCGAAAATGCCTTGTTGATGCGAGAGGTCAGAGGAGAATGGGCCGACTGATTCAAGCTGATAGAAGAGTAACTTTGACTGAAATAACCACTCGTTACAACCGAGGTATGCAGCGAAGCCACAACACGCACAACCTTGAGGCGGATGGGCTACAACAGCAGAAGACCTTACCGGGTACCACTCATCTCCACTACAAATGGGACAAAGAGGCGACAATTTGCAAGAGCTCGCCAAAACTGGACAGTTGAAGACTGGAAAAATGTTGCCTGGTCTGATGAGTCTCGATTTCTGTTGAGACATTCAGATAAACAAGGCGTAGACAGAATGAAAACATGGATCCATCATGCCTTGTTCCCACTGTGCAGGCTGGTGGTGGTGGTGTAATGGTGTGCGGGATGTTTTCTTGGCACTCTTTAGGCCCCTTAGTGCCAATTGGGCATCGTTTAAACGCCACGGCCAACCTGAGCATTGTTTCTGACCATGTCCATCCCTTTATGGCCACCATGTCCCCATCCTCTGATGGCTACTTCCAGCAGGATAATGCATCATGTCACAAAGCTCGAATCATTTCAAATTGGTTTCTTGAACATGACAATGAGTTGACTGTACTAAAATGGCCCCCACAGTCACCAGATCTCAACCCAATAGAGCATCTTTGGGATGTGGTGGAACGGGATGTGCATCCCACAAATCTCCATCAACTGCAAGATGCTATCCCATCAAAATGGGCCAACATTTCTAAAGAATGCTTTCAGCACCTTGTTGAATCAATGTCACGGAGAATTGCCACGGTGAAAGGGGGTCAAACACAGTATTAGTGTGGTGTTCCTAATAATCCTTTAGGTGAGTGTATATTACAATAATATATAATACATATATATATAATATAATATTATTTATTAGACTCTTGACACACGGAGTAACCATTTCAATTTGTAATCTGGGGTCTTATAGAGTCATGATAGGGTGGTTTTCAGTTTTCAGAGGACAGCAACCGTAATTAATCTTGCCTTGGGAATTAGCCGGATGTCAGCACAAGTCAGGCAGCAGACACATTTTTAAAAAGGGCACATTTAATGGCTTCTTGTTTGAGACTGCTGGCATAGCCCTACCACACACTGTTCTCTCATCCCGAGACGTCTGACAGCCATCCACTCTGCAGCTAAATGCTTTATTTATAATAGAGTGTAGAAAGTGGCGCTGCAGACATCTTGGTTATAATATGAATTGCATTCCGAATATAAAACATACACGACTGAGCCAATACATTATGACCCCCTGCCTAATATACTGTTGGTCCTAATGTTTGCCGAAACAGCAACAAACCGCCAAGCCATGGACCCTACAAAACCCCCTGAAGGTGTCCTGTGGGATCTGGCACCAAGATGTTAGTAGAAGATCCTTCAAGCCATAGCCCGTCTAACGGAGAGCCTTGGCACTTCCTATTAGCCCCGTTGTGTATCACCTTGGTTGCAGTTCCATTAGAATTCCACTGGAGGTGATCATGGGCGAGCGCGGAATGAATGGGAGTCTATGGAGCTAAACGGCTAAATGTGTCTCTTCCTCCTACTTTTCGTTGAATCAACATAGATTTTATTGTTGATTCTGCGAGTTCAATATAGATTATAAGCCAAAAGTCGAATGAACGAGTACTTATGTCCTTTTGATGTCTTACAGGTTAGGCCGTTGTTGGCCGGAACACGCTAGCATTCTGCTATTGTGTGACGTCATCACATTTTTGAACGGATAACAGAACTTAAAAATGCAATGTTCAGCTGAGTGTATTATCTTAGCCCTCCCTTTTACAATACAACTCTCAAATTACTTGACAAAAAATTACATCCTGAGAAAAGTGGATTTCTAGGGGTGAAACACCATTGACTCCCATTCATTCTGCACTCGACCATGAGCGCCCCCGCATGGACAGAGACGTGTTACTGCAGCCAGTCCAGAAACCGGAGGTAACCAGCCAGTGCCAATTCTCTTCAATTAGACATTCTCAAGCCCAGTATGTTGCAAGGTGGAGCCGCAGTGGATCAAACTTGTTGGTCCAGCACATCCCAGAGATGTTAAAAGCTTGAAAACAACGAATCAACGACTGGTTGATGACCGGAAAGGGTTTTACTTCAGATTTGAAAACCAGTCTCACACCCCACACCCACTCTTATAGTCTCTCTGCACAACTATCAACACCTCCAGTAAACCCCAACCCCAACCCCCCATAAAGGGATGGACATGGTCGGAAACAATGCTTATGTAGGCCGTGGCATTTAAACGATGCCCAATTGGCACTAAGGGGCCTAAAGTGTGCCAAGAAAACATACCACACACCATTACACCACCACAACCAGCCTGCACAGTGGGAACAAGGCATGATGGATCCATGTTCTCATTCTGTTTACACCAAATTCTGACTCATGCACATCGGGTCTGTGAATAGGATGTGTGTCGGATCTTCAGGAAACAAGACAAGGAAAGCACCTGGCCCAGATGGTGTTTCAGCAGCCTGTCTAAAAACAGGTACGGTCAAGCTGGCCTTTATCTTTTCACAATAACAAATCCCTGGAGTTGTGCGAAGTCCCATCCTGCTTCAAATGGTCTACCATCATCCCCATCCCAAGAAAAACAAAACCAAACCTTACTGATTACAGAACTATTGCTCTAATATCTGTAGGGTTGGGTATCGTTTGAATTTGAACGATTCCGATTCCGATTCGATTCGGGTTCCTAACGATTCTCAATTCCGATTCTTTTAAGAGGCAGGGTCAAAAAAGTTTAGCTAACCTTGCAAACCTTTCCTTTCTGAAGGAAATACTCCTCCAGTCAAATACTCCTTTTGTCACAAATTTTGGATTTTGCCGAGATTTTGTTATTTTTAGAAAAGTGAAGCCACACTTTGGACCGCCCTAGTAAGCTACTCATGTTCGACTCGCGCGGTTATGCCGACACTTCCGGTAGACGCTTCTTCGTTGGTGTTGTTCAGCGGTTCCTTCTTCCGGTCGGCGGACTGTGAATATCGAAACTAGGAATCGAAATTTTAACTTTTGAACGATTCCGGGAAAAACAAAAAGTTAGTCCCGGTTCCAATCGATACTTGATTCTCGATACCCAACCCTAAATATCTGTGGTTATGAAGTCATTTGAGAGACTGGTATTGACTTACCTGAGAGGCAAACAGGTCAGTGGATGATGCAGTCAACGTGGGACTGCATTATATCCTGGAACATCAGGGGCTTATGTGAGGATCCTATATGTGGAATCCAGTTTGATTTTCAATACCACCATCACATGACTCCTGCGGTCTAAAATAGCTCTCTGTTCCTCTACCTGTCAATGGATCACCAGCTAGTGAGAATGGGCAACTTCATATCTAACACCTACAACATCAGCACTGGCGTCCCCCAGGGATGTGTGCTCTTCTCCCTCTACAAGAACGACTGCACCGCCAAAGACACTTCTGTCAAGCTCCTGAAGTTTGCGGATGACACTACTCTCATCAGAATCCTCCACAATGGTTATGAGTCTGCATATAGGCAGGATGTTGAACAGCTGGCTGTCTGGTGCAGTCATAACAAGCTGGAGCTGAATGAACAGCTCTGTGGATGCTGGATACATCTTAATCATGCAACATAGTGTGATCATGTGACAACATTGTTGTAGCATTCCACTATTTGAAAGATTTCTTCTCTTAAAATCTCTCTGTAAATGCCTCTCTCTGTAAAACCAGGCCTGTAAATAATATTATTTGAGCCACGCTTTAAGCCAAGCATGACAATTCTGTCATTATTTATACAGCCTTGTGGATTACACTTTAGTATAGTTCACTTTAGACATTCTACTGTCACGGCCGGCTCGCAAGCCGTGACAACGAAGGAGACCACACGTTGGATACTTGCTCAAAAGAATAACATTTATTAAAGTAAGAATAATTAAATAAAACAAGGACAACACGGAAAACAACAATAAAGACTTCAAAACGCAAATGGCATGAGGATGGAAGAGCACGCGCCGTCACAGCTGAAAGGAACTGCTTTTAACTGCCGGCATCAGCTCCAACACAGGTGCAACTCCTCAGTCAATGACGTCACTCACTCCAATTCCGTCCTGTAAACCAAACAGAAAGAACACACACAACACCCAAATATAACCCATACTGGGTTCATAACACCCTCCCCCTTAGAAAAGGGTTTACCTTTAAAAAACCCAACCTAAACCCTTCACCCGATACTCCGCACATTACTGTATAACACCAACTTCATCTTACCCCCAATTGTCCTCAGCAACCACGAACCTTTGTAGAAGCAATTTAAGAGAGTAAAAGGAAAGCAAGACAAAGCCTTGTTCATAAACAGTTAGAAAGAGTAAGGAACTCTAGACAATGCGTCTGCCACCACATTGTCAGTACCTTTGATGTGTCGAATTTCAAGGGCGTAGGACTGCAGGAAGAGGCACCAACGAGTCAAACGTTGATTTGGGCACCGCAAAGAGTGTAAATAAGTAAGTGGGTTGTGGTCAGTATATACGACCAAAGAATCTGACACGGATCCCACATACACTTCGAAATGATGCAGGGCCCAAATC
Source organism: Cyprinella venusta (assembly GCA_038021265.1). Classification (NCBI taxonomy): domain Eukaryota; kingdom Metazoa; phylum Chordata; class Actinopteri; order Cypriniformes; family Leuciscidae; genus Cyprinella; species Cyprinella venusta. The sequence continues at coordinate 34,457,686 of CM075870.1, read as the reverse complement.
AGCGCTAAGGCCTCTTTCTCAATTACTGAATAATTCAACTGATAAGAGGAAAACTTCTTCGAAAAATAACTCACAGAACGGGGAATCCCCTCATCGTCAGCTTGTAACAGTACAGCTCCCGCCCCTACGTTGCTAGCATCCACACACAACCTAAAAGGGCGATCAAATTTAGGAGCCGCTAACACAGGAGCAGAGGTAAGCAATGATTTAGCTGACTCAAAAGCTTCCTGACAGACCGAAGTCCAGATAAAATCAGCTTTGGCCTTCAGCAAATCAGTGAGTGGGGCTACCACCGTGGAAAAATTCCTACAAAATCCCCGGTAGTAACCCACTAACCCCAAAAAACGCATCAATTCCTTTTTGGTGGAAGGAGAAGGAAAAAGATCAATGGCCTCAACCTTGGCCCGAACTGGACGAACACAACCCTGTCCAACGACCTTACCCAAATAAGTCACAGTAGCCTTGGCAAACTCACATTTGGCTAAATTGACGGTCAAACCAGCCTCAACAAAACGGGAGAACAGATGTGCTATATGACTCATGTGCTGCTCCCATGAATCACTAAAAACCACCACATCATCTAAATAAACCGCAACTCCCTCCAATCCAGAAACGACCCTATTCATAAGTCGCTGAAACGTTGCAGGCGCATTTCTGAGACCAAAACTCATAACATTATAAGAATATAGCCCCTCAGATGTAATAAAGGAAGAGATCTCCTGAGCCCTTGGGGTCAACGGAACCTGCCAATAACCCTTGAGCAGATCGAACTTACTCACAAATTTTGCTGCCCCAACCCGATCAACACAATCCTCAAGACGAGGAAGTGGAAAGGAGTCTGGTTTCGTCACTTTATTTACCTTCCTATAATCGGTACAAAACCGGTAAGTTCCATCAGATTTACTTACAAGCAAGCAGGGGGATGCCCAGCTGGAAAATGATGGCCGTGCAATGTCATGATCCAGCATATATTGAACTTCAGCGGCCAGATGTAAGAATTTATTTGGGGACACACGATAAAAATGCTGGCGAATGGGCACAGCATCCCCAACATCTATATCGTGCACTACCCAATGTGTACATGAAGGTACATCACCAAATAGAGAGTCGTGATGATTAATAAGAGCAATCAAGTCGGTACATTCACTCTCTGTTAAATGGATCAACATTTTATGCAAATTTTTCAGAGTCTCCGAATTTTTAAGATGTCCCAACAACACCGTATCCTCAGGAAAAGAAACCCCATCATCAACTTCTCCCTCCAAAGGAACAGGTGAAGTACTCTCAACTACCAGTGCAGGTTTCACATCTGCTCTGGTCTCTAATGCTTTAGGAGAACGACAATAATAGGGCTTCAGCAAATTAATGTGACACAATTGTTTTGACTTCCTTCTCTCCGGGGTGGCAATAAGATAGTTTAAGTCCGTAATTTGTTTCACCACTACGTACGGACCAGTAAACCGAGCTTGAAATAGTGAGCCCTCCACAGGTAACAGAGCCAGCACTTGATCACCAGGCATAAATTGTCGTTTCTCAGTTCGCCGATCGTAAAGTGTCTTCATACGTCCCTGCGAGGAACACAATTGTTCTCTTGCCATCCTACCCGCTTCATACAATCTCCGCTTAAAGTCACTTACGTAACTTAACAAATTCTGAGGCGGTGTACCTTCAGTCCAGTTATCGCGGAGCACAGCTAACGGTCCCCGAACGGTGTGTCCAAACACCAAATCATTGGGACTAAAACGAGTACTTTCCTGGCTCACCTCACGTGCTGACAACATCAACCACGGCAATCCCTGCTCCCAATCACCCCCCAGTTCTGTACAATAAGCACGCAGCAGGGACTTCAGCGTCTGATGGAACCGTTCCAATGCCCCTTGACTTTGAGCATGATAAGCACTAGATTTATTGTGCTTAATATGCAACAGTCTCAAAACCTGCGAAAACAAATGAGACGTAAAATTAGAACCTCGATCACTTTGCACAATCTTTGGGATGCCAAAGATAGAAATGAATTGAGTCAAGGCCTTCACAACCGATTTGGCAGTGATCGTACGGAGGGGATAGGCCGCAGGGTACCGAGTCGATGCACACATCACAGTGAGCAAATAAATGCTACCTGATTTTGATCTAGGCAGTGGGCCTACACAGTCAATAATCAAGTGCTCAAAAGGTGGACTAACAGCAGGTATCGGAAACAATGGAGCAGGTTTGATCTTCTGATTGGGCTTGCCTATTAGTTGACAGGTATGACACGTCTTGATATATTGAGACACATCCTTCTTCAATTTAGGCCAAAAAAAATGACGAAGGATTCTGTCATAAGTCTTTCTTACCCCAAAATGTCCAGCAAATTTATCATGGGAACTCTCCAACACCAATGATCGATATTTCTCTGGAACTACCACCTGCAAGATAGGATCACCAGCAAAGTCACTTCCATGAGGAATCCACTTCCTCACCAACATTCCATCCTGCAAAAAATAACCTTGAGCAACATGCCTAATTTCATCAGGAGACATCAAACTCTCAAACAATGTATGGAGAGAAGGATCAAGTTTCTGCTCCTGTATCAAATCAGAAGAGGAAACAGAGAAATCATCAGGCAAGGAAAATGCTGGTCCATCCAAAAAATCAGATGTTAACCTTGGCTGTGCAGAAGTCATGGATCGAGTTACAGCACAAGCAGTAAATACCTGTGGAAAACTCTTGTTGCTCTCATCAGGACCTGGGAGAGGAAAAGATGAAACCACAGGAGGTGAAAAGGTAACAGGCCAAACCCTCCCCCCTGCCAAATTATTTCCCAGGATGATATCCACCCCCTCCACTGGTAACGATGGACGCACTCCAACCACCACTTCTCCATTCACAAGTTCAGATGACAACCTAATTTTATGTAATGGGACAGATAGGACATTTAACCCAATTCCTCTAATAAGGACACTAGTCTCGGTATCACTCACAGAGGAAAATGGCAGCACATCCTGCAAAATAAAAGACTCTGATGCTCCCGTGTCCCTCAGTATCGTTACTGGAACATTTGTCTCTTTGCCAACCAGCGACACGTGCCCATAAGAAATAAAAGGTGCATAATCTCCATCCTTTAACTGGTTAACCGCTCTAGGAGATCCTTCAGAAGACAGGCTGACAGAATTCAACAATGGTGCCACAAGGCCTGCTGGTTTAACACAAAGACCCTTTCCTCCTTTACTCTTACTTTTAAGCACAGGGCACTCATTTTTCCAATGGCCTTTACCACGACAGTAATTACAGATCAGAGATGAATCCCTGGGCATATGATCTAATCTATCTTCAAAAGTATCATCTCTTTTCCGAAACTCAAAACTACTCTTGTGCGTTAAAATATAATCATCAGCCAACTCAGCAGCTTTAGCAGTTGTTTCAGCTTTCTGCTCATTTATGTATGTTGCTATACGAGCAGGTACAGAGTTCTTAAACTGTTCAAGCACAATTAAGTTAGACAACTCTTCAAACGTGGTTACCTCAGATGCCATACACCATCGATTAAATGCAGTAGTGAGCTCTCTAGCAAACACCACATGAGCCTCCTTTTCACCCTTACACAACGTTCTAAATTTTTGTCGATAAGCTTCTGGTACCAACTCATAAGCTTTTAAAACCGCCGCTTTAACGATATCGTAATCGCTGCAGTCCGAGAGTGACAGGGCAGAAAAAACTTCTTGAGCCCTGCCTGTAAGTACACATTGTAAAAGCACTTGATTATTATTGTACACATTGTAAAAGCATGGTACGTTCCTCACTGGGCCAACCTTTTGCCTCTGCTATTCGCTCAAACAATATAAAAAAAATATCTGGGTCTCGCTCGTTAAACTTCGGCATCAACCTTAAATTTCCAGCAGTATCAAACACTTGAGCACCCTGCAAATCATCAGTTGAACTATTTAGTCCACTTTGCCTCATCATTCCTAAGCGGCCTCTCTGCAGTTCAACATTAGTCTGTTCATTTCTAGTTTTCTCACGCTCTACTTCCAATTTCAAACGTTCCTGTTCAAGCTGCAACAACAATAATCGTTCCTGTTGTTCAAAAGTTAGAGAGCTGACATGAGGTTTAACTTGAGAGGTGGTAGCTGTATCGGACAACTCAGCCAATACGGCCTTTTTTATCAGTTTTGATTTTACTACTTCTCTAATTGTACTATCCTTTAACCTCTTATCTCCAAGTTCAATTTTGTAATGATCCGCAATCTCGAATAACTGATCTTTTGTACACGAATCAAGCAAACTTCCAGAAGGAGAACTAATAAACTCTTTGACTAAATTAACGTTAGACATTTTTCCACCTAGAATTGTAACTAGAAAAAAAAAATGTCTTTTTACAAACCAGAGCAGGAGGAATAAAATAGTTCCCTCTAAAAATTTAACTAACTCAACCCTAAAATCTTCATGTGGTTACTGGTGAGGGGTATTTTAAGCACCAACTCCCACTAGTACAAAGAAAAGCAACCAGCACGCTGGCGACTCACTCATACCATGGATATGCACCCGAGACAACTGCTCTACTCACGGTCGCCACACAAAAATAAAAAAAATTACCTCACATCCACTCGCTCCAAAAGGGAACGAGCAGCTAAACCTAACCAGGGAACACAAATATTGTTAAATATTCCTCCTACAACAGGATTTGTAAAAAAAACACTTACCTCAAGCTCCTACAAAACAGCATGAAACAGATACAGCACTCTACACACTCCGTTGTCAAAACAAATCCAACGCGCATTTCCTTCACCCGGCGAATCTGACCTCCCAAACAATAGCGTTCAAACAAACATTCTTCCAATTTTACGTTCAGTTAATGAACGTGTCAAGTTCATTACAAGATAACCGAACGCAACCAAAACGCTTTCAAATCAGGTCGACAAATAACAGGAATTTCAAAAAATCTAACAAACGAGCGGACGAGCCCCCACTTGTCACGGCCGGCTCGCAAGCCGTGACAACGAAGGAGACCACACGTTGGATACTTGCTCAAAAGAATAACATTTATTAAAGTAAGAATAATTAAATAAAACAAGGACAACACGGAAAACAACAATAAAGACTTCAAAACGCAAATGGCATGAGGATGGAAGAGCACGCGCCGTCACAGCTGAAAGGAACTGCTTTTAACTGCCGGCATCAGCTCCAACACAGGTGCAACTCCTCAGTCAATGACGTCACTCACTCCAATTCCGTCCTGTAAACCAAACAGAAAGAACACACACAACACCCAAATATAACCCATACTGGGTTCATAACACTACTAATTATTTACATTTATTCATTTAGCTGACTCTTTTATCCAAAGCGACTTACAATTCCTATATATGTCAGAGGTGGCACGCCTCTGGAGCAACTAGGGGTTAGTTGAGGAGGAGCTCCACTTTTACTCCAAGGGATACTCCACTTTTTTTTTGGAAATAGCCTCATTTTACAACTCCCTCAGAGTTAAACGGATGAGTTTTACCGTTTTTGAATCCATTCAGCCAATTTTCTGATATTTAGAAGAATATCAGTATCAAAATAGCTTCTGGTCTCATTGACTTCCATAGTAGGAAAAAAATATACTGTGGAAGCCAATGAGACCAGAAACTGTCTGGTTACTAATATTCTTCTTAGTGTCAGAAAATTGGCTGAATGGATTCAAAAATGGTAAAACTCAACAGTTTAACTCTGGGGGAGTTGTAAAATGAGCCTATTCCCCAAAAAAGTGGAGTATCCCTTTAAGTGTCTTGCTCAGGGACACATTGGTGTCTCACAGTGGATTTGAACCCGGGTCTCTCACACCAAAGGCATGTGTCTTATCCACTGCGCCACCCCTCAATCACCCACCTATTTTAACTTAAGTAACTTTACCACTCTGTTTGGTGAACATATAGCTATTAAGCATAATGTTGATGCTGCTGTTTTCCATAGAATGAAAGTATATTAGAGTGCAAAAGTCATATAGACGGATGCTCTTTACTGTTATAGTGCTTTCAGATTGGCCTATGTGATGTGAGCTGCTGTTTCGTTCTGTTTATGTTTTGTGTTTGTCTTTCTCTCTCGGCAGAATGACACGTGGAGTGAGCTGTACTCGTTTGCTGTGTTTAAAGCCATGAGTCACATGTTGTGTATTGGTTATGGTCGTCAAGCTCCGGAGAGTCTCTCTGATATCTGGCTGACGATGCTCAGCATGATTGTCGGCGCCACCTGCTATGCCGTCTTCATCGGACACGCTACGGCCCTCATCCAATCACTGGACTCCTCACGACGCCAGTACCAGGAAAAGGTAAAGCAATTGTGCATGAGTAGAAACAATTGACTAGAAAGCTGCACTCTAAACAATGCTGGCTTGTTTTGACCCAAATTTGGGTCAAATATGGACAAACCCAAATGTTGGGTTAAAAATGTAATTTAAAATTTTAACCCAACTTCAACTGTGATTTTTTTTAATTACATTTTTAACCCAACATTTGGGTTTGTCCATATTTGACCCAAATTTGGGTTGAAAAAACCCAGCATTTTTAGAGTGTACACCATGTGACTTTTAGCCTTCCAGCAGTTTAAGCATAATGCATGTTGATTTTAAATGTCGCCTCAAAAATTTGGCAATGCTGACATTGGATGTTATGATTGCTATTCATACACTCTAAAAAATGCTGGGTTGTTTTAACCCAATTTTGGGTCAAACATGGACAAACCCAAATGTTGGGTTAAAAATTAAGTTTAAAAAATGTAACCCAACAGCTGGGTTTGTCCATATTTGACCCAAATTTGGGTTAAAACAGCCCAGCACTTTTTTTTAGAGTGTATCAGATGGAAACTATAACTTGGCAAGGCTATTTATAGGCAGATAGACCAAAGCAGTTTCTAGTTTAGAGAACTAAACATTGTTTTGTGTCAATGCACAGCAAAAGTGATGCTATGTTGATTCATGTTTTATTACGCATATTGTCTCTTTCCCTTTTTGCTTGCATAACTCTTTTCGGGTTCGATGTTCAGCTGCGGCTTCAAGCTACTTCAACTGCATATAGTAGTAGCCTGACCTTCTTTCCTTTATTTACGGATATGCTGTAAACATGCATGGAGGAATGACGAAAGCATTATGCAGGAAATCGCCCCAACAATAATATAAATAATTATGATATGCGTATCATTGTGACAAAACATGGGTTGGAAAATCGTTTTATGATGTACTAGTTTATTTAAATTTTGTTTTTTTCAAACAAAAAAGGCTAATGAATTTCAATTTGCATACTCTTACTATATTGTGTACTTTGCTTTTATTGGTAATATACATCCTTTTGAGTATGTTGGCAGAATTGGGACACCAGTTTCATAAAATTGCATGTTGATACCACAGACTCCTTTGTCACCTACTGTTTGCTTTTGCATGCGAGTCCAACATCTGTTTAAAATCGCAACTATTTAAAGGTAGGGTTGGCAATTCCGTAGAGGTTAGCA
>CM075870.1:34432722-34445222 GCA_038021265.1 Cyprinella venusta | reverse complement strand
CCGATCTGATTGGCTGACGGATATTCGTTTGCAGTGGTTTTTAGATGTACACATCCCAGAAAAACTGACAGTGAAGTACTTACTAGATACTATCTTCATGTTTTCTAACTTCAGAAGGAAATATATATATATATATGTGTGTGTGTGTATTTTGTACTCTAAAAATAGAAAATAGTTTTCATCTTCATCATACACTGAAAAATAAAGCTTCAAAAAAGGTTCCTCAAAGAACCTTTCTATGGAAAATTGTTTCCACCACAGAATGAAAAATACAAAAAGGTAATTGCAACTTTATATGTCGCAATTCTGACTTTATTTCTCACAATAGTGTATTATAAAGTCAGATTTGCGCGATATAAATCAGAATTGATTGATTAAAAGTTCCAATTGCGTATTATAAAGTCAGAAATGCAAGATATAAAGTCAATTGATCGATATAAATTTGCAATTGCGTGTTGTAAAGTCAGAAATGCATGATATAAAGTCACAATTGCGTGTTGTGAAGTCAAAATTGTGAGATATAAACTATTCTGAGGGGAAAAGGTTAGTCTTTTTTGCTCTTAGAATTGGCCTGATAACTTGCAATTGCGAGTTTATATCTCACAATTCTGAGAAAAGATGTCAGAATTTTGAGATATAAACTCGCAATTATGCGTTATGAAGTCAGAACTGCCAGATGTAAACTTGCAATTGTGAGAAAAAAATCATAGTCATGAGAAAAAGTCTCAATTCTCTTTTTTTCTCGCAATTGTGACTTTATTTCTCAGAACCGCAACTTAATATCTCGCAATTGTGACTTTATTTCTCAGAATTGCGACTTTATTTCTAGAATTACGACTATTTCTCAGAATTGCGACTTGAAATCTCTCAATTTTGACTTTTTTTCTCAGAATTGTGACTTTATTTCTCAGAATTGCGACTTTATTTATAGAATTGCGAATTTATTTCTTAGAATTGTAACTGTATTTCTCTCAATTTTGATTTTATTTCTCAGAATTGCGACTTTATATCGCTCAATTTTGACTTTATTTCTCATAAATTGTGACATTATTTCTCGCAATTGCGACTTTATTTCTCAGAATTGCGACTTTATTTATAGAATTGCGAATTTATTTCTTAGAATTGTAACTTTATTTCTCTCAATTTTGACTTCATTTCTCTGAATTGCGACTTTATATCGCTCAATTTTGACTTTATTTTTCAAAAATTGTGACTTTATTTCTCGCAATTGCGACTTTATTTCTCACAATTCTGACTTGATATCTCACAATTGTGAGATAAAAAGTCGCAATTACTTTTTTTTTTTTTTTTTTGTTTTATTCAGTGCCGGAAACGAGCTTCCATACCTTTCAGTGAACAGGTCTTAAAAGAAAAAACATTTTCTTAGTGAAGAGCATTTAAAAAAAAAAAAGGTTATTCATGGAACCATCGATGCCAATGAAGAACCTTTGATATGTTTTCTACTTAATGATACATTTGTATATATATTAACTCATTTTTAAGTCGTAAATTGTTTAAATTATGTTGTATTAGACAGAAACCTCATGATAGCCTCGTCATTTGATATTTTAATAATATTTTTTTTTCAAGGATTACACTTTCTTATGAACTTTTTATAATATATCTTATTTTATAAATATCTATTTTTTTTAAAGAAGATTTTAAAATGTGTTTACCTTGTTCCAAAATGGGACTAAATCATTACAATGCTGCATTTTCCCCTCGGTTCTGTTAAAAATGTGTTTAGTCACACGTGAGCAAAACTGTTCCCCCATTGGTTACCATTTATGTTCCAGTTTTGCTCATAAACTCATGAATCACCATTATTATTACAGTTTGAGCTGGAAAACACAATGCACCTGTTTTTCTAGAAGTGTCCCGAAAGCATTTTCAGAGGTACAACTCGTCCTCAACCACAGTTATGCTTTATGTTCATCTGTCGCTTTTTATTTCTTAAGAGTTACACTCAAGATAAGTCAATTAAGTCACCTTTATTTATTTAGCGCCTTATACAGTGATAACAGGAAAGTGTTCAATGTTGATTCAGTTGTAAAGATCATCAATTATTAAATCAGTTCATTTCTGGAAAAATGGTCATCGTCCAGCTCAGTACTTTTCTCATTCAACAGCGTCAGCACAGTCAGATCAATAATATTGTTGAATATTAAGTTAACACTAACATTCAGATTAAATTAATTAAAAGTGACAGTAAAACATTTTCAATGTTACCAAAGATTTCAATTTATTTCAAATAAATGCCGTTCTTTTCAACTCTCTATTCATCAAAGAAAGAAAAATATGAAACACTTTTCATCATTGATAATAATCAGAACAGTTTCTTGAGCAGCAAATCAGCGTATTAAAATGATTTCTGACGGATCATGTGACACTGAAGATGTGGAAAACTCACAGGAATAAATCACGTTTTAAAATATATTACGATAGAAAACAGATAACATTTCACCCCATACATCTGAACGAATGTGAACTGTGATTTGTGATTTCAAATTTAGATGCTCAGAGTTTGTTTTGTGCACTAAGTATAATGCAAAGTCTAAAAAGTCCTTTGTTTTCTATACAGTCAGTCATAAACGGTTGTGTGAGAGCTTGAATGAGTGTGTGATGTAAGCTATTTCAGGTAAATCCCGAAACGGCAGGTGAAAACAAAACATACCGTGCTTGTTGTCTTTGTGTGTCAGTCAGGTGATCTGTTCCTGTCCAACTGATTGGCTCTTAGCCAGAATGAGCTGGTGTGTGTGTGTATTTGACGTTTGGTGATAATTAAGAGTCTGGTTATGCGACTCCAGGTTGTAGATCCCGCAGAGAAGCCGCTCTGGTGCTCGTAGGGGGTCTGGAATATTATTCAGGAAATAACAAGAGAAGAATTTCAATTAGACCTAATGCCTCTTGTGCTGTTGTCTTTCATTGTGTTGTTTTGAAACACAGGCTCTCTCTCTTTCTCTCTCTCTCTCCTGCAGTCTTCTCGGGTTTCACTGAGCTTTCCTTACCGCCCACTGATGCTCAGAACAGCCTGAGGAAACAGGCATGACAAATATCACCAGATCTCAGTCATCTCTTTCTCTTTTCTTTCTCTAACCTTCTGGAAATCGTTTGTCTCGTCCGTGCAGAACCTCCTAATATCTCTCGTAATACACCAGAGTCTCCGTCTGTCTCTCCCCACAGACCGACGTCCATGCATACGGGTGGATAAACATTGCGACTCTTTAATTAATGCAGTACTTCATCAGTTTTTGCTCTCCCCGAGGATCTCGGGCCTTCAGGATGAAACTGAACAGAGACATCAGGCTCTTTTCACTTGGGTAAAGATGGTGTCTATGCATCATTTAATATTACATTTTTCATCATTTTAATTTATTATATGTATTAGAGCCTGACCGATATATCGGCAGACCGATATTATCGGCCGGTATTAGGCATTTTCCAAACCATCGGCAGTTATAATGGCCGATAAATGAATATTTCAAAAATAATATAAAAACGGACGAAACACGCTTGAACCATGTCATGAGTGTTGGAGTTGTATAGTTTGTCCACCAGAGGGCACTCTACACCGTTCCTGTTGGCAACACTCGTTGAGTTGGGCATGAGACATAATTTGCTTGAATAACAATTAAAAGAACATCCCCATCAGTTCTCTTAACTCAAATAAGCATGACAAAATTTGTGACTATCATGTCCAGTTTAAAAAAATAAATAAATAAATAAAATATCGGCTGATATATCGGAATGTCGGATTTTAAAACCCCAAAATATTTGTATCGGATTCGGTATCGGCCTTCAAAATCCTTTATCGGTCGGGCTCTAATATAATATACCTGTATATTAGTGCTGGCTATTGAGACAAATCTCACAATTCAATTCGATTTCGATTCACAAGCTTGCAATTTGATTCGATTTCGATTCAATATTGATTATTTTGGATATCAGTTACAACAAATGGCAAATTTTCCCTTCTATATAGAACCTCAAAAGGTTCTAAAGCGCTACATATTTGGAACCCCTAAAATTCAATGCATGAATGATCACAAAATTCAAGATATGGGGATTAAAAAAATGTAATTAATCAATATCACACGAAGAGTGACATTTCAGTTTTTCTCCTCCAAAAATCAGCATGATTAAAATGTGATATTAAGTTACTATAACAGTTTAATAAACAATTATTATAAAATGTTGCAGAATAATGTAATATATGAACGAATAATGGCATATTAAAATCTTTGTGCCAAAAGTGTTCTTTCTTTTCATTATCATCATTTTTTTTTTTTGCATAAAAGGTCCTTTGCAGTTGAGTAAAGAACCATATGCTGCATATATAGGACCCTTTTTTTTTCTAAGAGTAGTGTTATAAACTATACTGTTTTTAGAGATATAACTCTTTACATTCGATTATCGTGAAAACAAATCCCTGGGAACGGTCCACTCTGTACCAATGTGTTATTACACCAAAGGTTCATTTTGTGCTGGAGTTGTCCTTTAAAACCATATACTAAAAGATGGTTTTGGTTCCTGAAAACTTAATGACTTTTTTTTGTGCTGAATAACAGTGATGGACTTTTCTGCGCGAGTTCAGACTCTGTCTAGCTTTGGCTCGGCTCGCTGTACCCGCAGGTAGAAATGTGCTTAGTGCTGTAATGAGGTGATTTATTCTAGAATCAGAGTGGTGAATAATACATCTCTGATCCAAACCTGAAATTAGACTTCTTCATCTTTATTTTCAGCTAGAGGACACCAGGACTTCACAACATGGAGTGTTGACACACACACACACACACACACACACACACACACACACAGGCACAGCTCTCTAGTTTCCATTTATCTTAGACGTGGGGATTGAGGAGCTTGGGTTTTGTTTGCTTTTACTGGAAAATCTTTAGTCAGGATATAGTGTCCCAGTGTTATAATACTGTCGTTTAGCCCATTTAGGCTGTTTTAAAACACTGAGGTTGAGTGTGTGTTTGGGCTTGGTAAAATTTGTTCATGTTTTGGAAAGAAGAGTCTTATTCTCATCAAGGCTGCATTTATTTGATGAGAGCAGAAATCCATATTACATTAGTTCCGTATAAAATCATTCTTGAGAAGTGTGAATATTATTGTTTTCATATCTGCGGTTATGTTTCCAATAGTGATCCTACACCACTTTTTTACAGTTGAAGTTAAACACACACACACACACACACACACTTCATCAATTATAAAGCATTGACTTGTATTTCGTCTCGTCTCGTCCCATCTCGTCTCCTCTCGTCTCCTCTCCTCTCCTCTCGTCTCCTCTCCTCTCGTCCCGTCTCGTCTCCTCTCCTCTCGTCTCCTCTCCTCTCCTCTCGTCTCCTCTCCTCTCCTCTCGTCTCCCCTCCTCTCGTCCTGTCTCCTCTCCTCTCCTCTCCTCTCCTCTCGTTTTCTCTCCTCACGTCTCGTCTCCTCTCCTCTCCTCTCGTCCTGTCTCCTCTCCTCTCGTTTTCTCACCTCTCCTCTCGTCTCGTCTCCTCTCCTCACGTCTCCTCTCGTCTCCTCTCCTCACGTCTCCTCTCCTCTCGTCCTGTCTCCTCTCCTCTCCTCTCCTCTCCTCTCGTTTTCTCTCCTCACGTCTCGTCTCCTCTCCTCTCCTCTCGTCTCGTCTCCTCTCCTCTCGTTTTCTCACCTCTCCTCTCGTCTCGTCTCCTCTCCTCACGTCTCCTCTCGTCTCCTCTCCTCACGTCTCCTCTCCTCTCGTCCTGTCTCCTCTCCTCTCGTCTCGTCTCCTCTCCTCACGTCTCCTCTCGTCTCCTCTCATTTTCTCTCCTCTCGTCCTGTCTCCTCTCCTCACGTCTCCTCTCGTCTCCTCTCGTTTTCTCTCCTCTCGTCCTGTCTCCTCTCCTCTCCTCTCCTCTCCTCTCCTCTCGTTTTCTCTCCTCACGTCTCGTCTCCTCTCCTCTCCTCTCGTCCTGTCTCCTCTCCTCTCGTTTTCTCACCTCTCCTCTCGTCTCGTCTCCTCACATCTCCTCTCGTCTCGTCTCCTCTCCTCACGTCTCCTCTCCTCTCCTCTCCTCTCGTCCTGTCTCCTCTCCTCTCGTCTCGTCTCCTCTCCTCACGTCTCCTCTCGTCTTCTCTCGTTTTCTCTCCTCTCGTCCTGTCTCCTCTCCTCACGTCTCGTCTCCTCTCCTCTCGTCTCCTCTCCTCACGTCTCGTCTCCTCTCCTCTCGTCTCCTCTCGTCTCCTCTCCTCTCCTCTCCTCTCGTCCTGTCTCCTCTCCTCTCGTCTCGTCTCCTCTCCTCACGTCACGTCTCGTCTCCTCTCCTCTCGTCTCCTCTCCTCACGTCTCGTCTCCTCTCCTCTCCTCTCCTCACGTCTCGTCTCCTCTCCTCTCGTCCTGTCTCCTCTCGTCCTGTCTCTTTTCCTCTCCTCTCGTTTTCTCTCCTCTCGTCTCGTCTCCTCTCCTCTCGTCTCGTCTCCTCTCCTCACGTCTCCTCTCGTCTCCTCTCGTTTTCTCTCCTCTCGTCTCCTCTCCTCTCGTCCTGTCTCCTCTCCTCTCGTTTTCTCTCCTCTCCTCTTGTCTCGTCTCCTCTCCTCACGTCTCCTCTCATCTCCTCTCGTTTTCTCTCCTCTCCTCTCGTCTCCTCTTGTCTCGTCTCCTCTTGTCTCGTCTCCTCTCCTCACGTCTCGTCTCCTCGTTTGTTCTCGTCTCATTCCTCTCCTCTCTTCTCCTCTCATAGTCTCGTCTCCTCTTCTGTTCTCCTCTCATCTTCTCTCCTCTCGTCTCCTCTTGTTTCGTCTCGTGTCATCTCGTCTCCTCTCGTCTCCTCTCCTCTCCTCTCATTTTGTCTGCTCTCTTCTCCTCTCCTCTCGTCTCGTCTCCTCTTCTCCCGTCTTCTCTCCTCTCGTCTCCTTCTCTCGTCTCCTTCTCTCCTCTCGTCTCGTCTCCTCTACTCTCCTCTCCTCTCGTCTCCTCTCATCTCGTCTCCTCTCCTCTCGTATCGTCTCCTCTTCTCTCGTCTCCTCTTCTCTCCTCTCGTCTCATCTCCTCTTCTCTCTTCTCGTCTCCTTCCTCTCCTCTCTTATCGTCTTGTCTCCTCGTCTGTTCTCATCTCCTCTCATCTCCTCTCATCTCCTCTCCTCTCGTCTCATCTGTTCTCGTCTCCTCTTCTCTCGTCTCCTTTCCTCTTGTCTCATCTCATCTCGTCTCCTCTCTTCTCGTCTCCTCTCGTGTTGTCTCCTCGTCTCGTCTCCTCTCGTCTATTCTCGCGTCATCTCGTCTCCTCTTGTCTTGTCCCGTCTCCTCGTCTGTTCTCGTCTCGTGTCGTCTCCTCTCGTGTTGTCTCCTCTCCTCTCGTCTCATTTCGTCCGGTCTCCTCGTCTGTTCTCGTCTCGTGTCATCTCGTCTTGTGTCGTCTCCTCTCCTCTTGTCTCGTCTGTTCTCGCCTCGTGTTGTCCCCTCTCCTCTTGTCTCCTCTCCTCTCGTCGATTCTCATGTCATCTCGTCTGTTCTCGTCTCATGTCGTCTCCTCTCGTGTCGTCTCCTCTCGTCTCGTCTCGTCTGGTCTCCTCATCTGTTCTCGTCTCCTCTCCTCTCGTCGATTCTCATGTCATCTCGTCTCCTCTCGTCTCCTCGTCTGTTCTCGTCTCATGTCGTCTCCTCTCGTGTCGTCTCCTCTCGTCTCGTCTCGTCTGGTCTCCTCATCTGTTCTCGTCTCCTCTCCTCTCGTCGATTCTCATGTCATCTCGTCTCCTCTCGTCTCCTCGTCTGTTCTCGTCTCATGTCGTCTCCTCTCGTGTCCTCTCCTCTCGTCTCGTCTGGTCTCCTCGTCTGTTCTCGTCTCCTCTCCTCTCGTCGATTCTCGTGTCGTCTCCTCGTCTGTTCTCGTCTCATGTCGTCTCCTCTCGTGTCCTCTCCTCTCGTCTCGTCTGGTCTCCTCGTCTGTTCTCGTCTCGTCTCCTCTCCTCTTGTCTCGTCTCCTCTCGTCGATTCTCGTCTCCTCTCCTCTTGTCTCGTCTCCTCTCCTCTCGACGATTCTCGTATCGTGTCATCTCCTCTCATCTCCTCTCCTCTCGTCTCGTCTCCTCGTCTGTTCTCGTCTCGTGTCATCTTGTCTCATGTCGTCTCCTCTCCTCATCTCCTTGTCTGTTCTCGTCTCGTGTCGTCTCCTCTCCTCTCAGATGTTGTCTCTCTGCAGTGTGTGCATTTATAAACATTCTCTCTGTTAGACACGCTCTAAATCTGCGGCGGTGCACTGAGCGTGTGTGACTGCTGCTGTCCGCCTGCTTCTGTTCCTCTGCAGGGACAGGACGGGGACCATCCTCTCACAGACAGAAATAGCACACAGATCAGAGGCACAACTCGGGTTACTCAGGAGAACATGAAGCATTCTTAAAACACAAGAAGCTCCAATACTCTTACATAAACGACAATAGTATTGGCTTAAAAATAGACCATGGAAAAGCTTTCATTACACCATATATTTTGGCCAATAACATGATGGTAGTACTATGGTATTCTTTGAAGGTTCTTGCTATGCCTCGTCAATGCATGGTATGCATATGACAAAATGTTGTTTTGATGTTTTAAATTGGATTTTGAGTTAGACAAGCGTCACTATTACCATTTTTTATACTTTGCGTAAAAAAAGATTGATTTTACAGGTGTTTTACCCATGTTTTGAAATACACATCACATTGTGTTGTGTTTTAGGGTTAATGGAAAAATCCTAAAACTATAATGTCCTGGCAGAAAATTACCATCACCTTTTCTATTTTTCTAAAGATTTTGTTTAAACGAATGACATATTTAATATTATAAGAACCCCCCAAATGAACTGTGATGTTAGTATGAATAACATCAGCATTCATATAGTACCGATTGAGATCAGAGATGACTTTTTAGTGAGGTTTTATTGATGGTTGAAATAGAGAATGTATGAATGAATTAATTGATAGTTGTATTTGAGTGACTAATTATAGTCGCTGATATTTTAAGACTAATTATAGTCACTAATTATTTTATATTGTTTATTTCGTGTTGTAATTCACCTGCTCGGGGACTGCAGATGGAAACTAGCTTAAGCTAAATCTGGTGCAAAGCATCTTTAATTAATGTTTATTGCACATTGTCCCTGTTGAAATAAATAAATAAATGAAATGAAATGAAATGAAATGAAGTTGCATATCTTGACCCGTCCTCGTCCTTAACCTCTCACACTGATCGGTAAACGGCTCCATCAACGGCGACTCAGTTTTCATTCAATTAGCCTGTAAATGAGGCGAGAGAGGATGTAGTTTGACGTCACACAGGTCTATCGTTCCATCTCAATCGCATTGCTTTCTCCTGACTCGGCCATTAAACGCAATTGTCTTTATCGGTCCATCAGTGAACCACTTAGATCAACACTGCTGGCTCTTCAAATGAGGAAAGTGTGACATCTTCTCTGTGAAGCTTCTGGATCTTTTTGAGGGTATAGATGCCGTTCGCAATAGTCTAAAAATGATGGACAAAGGAACGTTTTTCACTGCGTATATGAATCCCTACAGTACAATCCCTTATAATGACTCTGCAAAAGCAGCTTGAACTCCTGTTTTAGCTACTGTACCTTTAAGAGTTCTAAACGACCTCTGTTGTGATTGGTGCTTTGATCTCTGGAAGTTCTAAAATTCTAAAATCTAGTACTTTGAACTCTTTCAAAAAATCAAGGAATTTGTGATTTTTTTTTTTCACGTGACCTCCGTTCAGCAACAATCTTTGAACACCGTTGACCTGAGAGATGCAGCCCACTTTCATGTTGGTATAAAGCTCAACACACAGGCAATTATTCTCACAAGTGTTTGAGGGCGCTTTGCAGGTGCTACACACACACACACACACACACACACGCCTGCGTCAGCACGATGATGCTGCTGTGCAACAGGGAACACACACGACTGCAGTGCGAACGCCTCCGGTCTGACCTGCTTTCTTTGTTGTTTTGCGTAGATCATTACTGTTCTCTTTCTGTGTCCGTAAAAACACAGTTTGAGGGATGTTTGGCTTGGGAACTGATGATCTGAGGGTGGGGTTTGGG
The DNA here is from genome assembly GCA_038021265.1 of Cyprinella venusta. Taxonomy (NCBI): domain Eukaryota; kingdom Metazoa; phylum Chordata; class Actinopteri; order Cypriniformes; family Leuciscidae; genus Cyprinella; species Cyprinella venusta. Next base: position 34,435,170 of record CM075870.1, on the reverse strand, counting down.
GTACGTTGTCTGAAGAACAAACACAGACTCTGTGGATCTGGATCTGAGCAATGAGAGAAAACAAGAACGTGTTTTTACGTTGACATGAGTGTTTCTTCAACAACCTGTGTGGACCTCATAGAAAATACATTTGTTGAAAACACTTGCACACCACACTCTTAGAAGAAAAGGTTCTATATAGAACCTTAAAAGGTTCTATCAGCGCTACATATTTGGAAGCCCTAAATGGTTCTGTACACTCTTAAAAAAGGGTTCCTCTGAGTTCTATATAGAACCCTGGGGTTCCATACTTGGTCAATAGAACCTTTTACCAAAAAAATGGTTCTATATAGAACAATTTTGGGGTTCCATATATGAAGCGGGGGATGGAACCATTTCTGGTTCTGAATAGAACCATTTCTTCTTACAGTGTAGTTTAATAAATTTAGTTTTCTAACAATGGATGTACGTTTATCTCAGGATGCGTTTTTCAGCACCATTTTTTTGGAATACATTTTTTTAAATCAAATGATATTTACTTATTTTTATGTTTCATATTTCATCTCGAGCATTTATGTGACTGTCGTCTACTTGGCAACTTATTTTAGCATAATTGAGATACTTTTAGTTTTTATTCATGTTTTGATTTTAATTTAGCTTTCATTTTAAATCTAAATTAGAGTTATAATAATAACGAGATCATTTCCATTTTTATTCGTTTTTTAAATGTGTCTACAATAGTTATATAAATTTTTTATCATCTTTATTATTAAGTATTAATTTTGATTTATTTAGTTATTTTACTACTCAAGTTAAACTAAATGAAATTGAGCAATGTTGATAACAGTTTAATGAAAACTTTTTATATTTCATTTTATTTCAGTCAACATTTATTTATTTTATTTCATAAAATGAACTAAAATTTATTTCATTTATTTCACTGTTCATTTTATTTTATTTATTTATTTTATTTCAAGGAACGAAAGTGTTTTTTTTATGGTTTTTATTTTATCAAACGATAATATCCCTGTTTTAGGAGTATAACAGCAAGGGACAGTTGTAATTTGTGTAACTAAAAATGGCTGTGAATCATTGCCACACGATAAATATTGAAATGGTTTGTCTCTATTTCACAATAGTTGATCTATTTCACTATTCTACAATTGATGTCATCCTGATTTGGTCACATTCAATGGTTTAAATGATAATTCATGACTAATGACCTGTATTTTTGGGTGTAGTTTGATTTAGCATTTGACTGGTGCTTATATCCATTCAAGATACACAGACACACACACCCAAACCCAAACCCAAATTTGGGTCAAACATAGACAAATCCAAATGTTGGGTTAAAAATGTCATTTAAAATTTTAACCCAACTTAAACTTTAACTTTCAACTGGAATTTTTTTTAATTACATTTTTAACCCAACATTTGGGTTTGTCCATATTTGACCCAAATTTGGGTTGAAACAACCCAGCATTTTTTAGAGTGTGTATGTATGTATACATATATATATATTAGGGCTGTCAAAACGATTAATCGCGATTAATCCCATCCAATATAAAAGTTTGTGTTTACATAATATATGTGGGGCCACTGTGTATAATTATTTAATATATATAAATACACACACATGCACGTATATTTAAGAAAAAAATATTATTTAAATATTTATATTTTTATATAATATATATTATATTTAAATCTATATACAGAATGTACATGAAAATATTTCTTAAATATATACAAGCATGTGTGTGTATTTATATATCTAAAATAATTATACACAGTGCCCCCACATATATTATGTAAACAAACTTTTATTTTGGATGATATTCATGTAATTTGGATGTTATTCATGTAATTTAAGTGTATATTATTTTTGACTGCTCTGTTTTAGACTACAGTGAACTAGACATGGCCAAACATACAGTCCACAAAGCTTGATCTTCATTAGTGATGATCTTAGTGAGTTGTCGTGTGATTTTCTTTGTCTGTGTTCTCCTGAATATGGAGCGACTGTGATCGTGTCTGCCGTTGAATAGCATTACCTTGGCATGGCTTGTGTCTGTAAATGTTCTCCACAGGATGATGATTCTTCAGATGTTACTCCGTTTGCTTGTGTTGAAGTCCTGTGAACCCGTGCCTTGCCTTTGAAATGCCCGTCTCACAATTGGCAGTCGTACTTTTTGTTTTGTTCGAGGTTAAAGATTGCTGTCATGATGCAACATCAGTGCATTACTATAGCTAACAGAATTGATACATGTTTTGCTTTTAATAAAACTCAACCCCTGGGTTATTTATTCTTTTTTCTCTGTGCAGTACAAACAAGTGGAGCAGTACATGTCCTTCCACAAACTTCCGTCAGATTTCCGACAGAAGATCCACGATTACTATGAGCACCGTTACCAGGGCAAGATGTTCGATGAAGAAAGCATCCTAGAGGAACTGAACGAGCCGCTCAGA